>CABFOW010001163.1:110749-167386 GCA_902141385.1 Timema californicum | reverse complement strand
ATATATATATATATATATATATATGTTAAAGGACAAATATACAAGAAATAATAATATGCTCGGTTATAAGTCTAGGAAACTGTTTATTTTGGGTGGTTTTAAGAAAAATGTTTATTATTTGTACAAGGTTTCATCCTGCTATCTAGGTGTTAGAACTATACTTGGTATTTACTGTACACTCCGTTCACCCTGAAAAGTAGCAAGCAGCCTAACGTTACTGACTACACTACACCATGGCTCTATTTGAGACACAGTGGAACCATTCAAAGTGAGTTGCTACCTTTATGGGTTAGCGAATGATTTTGTAAGGAAGAACCTTTTGACAAAATACAAACATTTTTTGTGGTCAACAAATATAACATTTTACTTTACTATTAGGTCTGGTGTTATTTTATATGTATTGATAGTATATATTAAAATTGATAGCTTCATATAATAACACATGAAATGACGTTTAATACGTTAAAGTAGAGCAATATATCTCGTCTAGTAAGCTAAACTGAGTTCTAGAAACCACTCGATATTTAAATGAGGGTGTGAATGAACATCCGAATGTTTTTCTAAGTATTTGAATTTCCCTCTATTAAAATGTGTTTGTTTTCCAGGAAATGTAATATTATATGTTGTATTTGACTCCAGAAGAATGGAAGAGAAGGCTAACGCCTTAACTTCACCAGGTATATGAAGGATATTGTTATTATAAGTAGTAGTGGTGTAGTACCTAGTAGTAGTAATAGAAGTAGTAGTAGTGGTAGTAGTAATAGTAGTAGTGGTACTCGTAGTAGTGGTACTCGTAGTAGTAGTAGTAGTGGTGGTAGTAGTAGTGGTAGTAGTGGTAGTGGTAGTAGTGGTAGTGGTAGTGGTAGTAGTATAAGAAGTAGTAGTAGTGGTAGTAGTATAATAAGTAGTAGTAGTGGTAGTAGTAGTAATAGTAGTAGTGGTAGTAGTAGTAGTAGTAGTAGTACTATAATAAGTAGTAATGGTAGTAGTAGTACTATAATAAGTAGTAGTAGTATTAGTGGTAGTAGTAGTACATAGTAGTAGTGCCTAGTAGTAGTAGTAGTGGTAGTAGTACATAGTAGTAGTGCCTAGTAGTAGTGCCTAGTAGTAGTGGCAGTAGTAGTAGTGGTAGTAGTACCTAGTAGTGGTAGTAGTAGTAGTGGTGGTAGTAGTAGTGGTAGTAGTAGTATTATTACCTAGTAGTGGTAGTAGTCGTAGTAGTAGTAGTAGTAGTAGTGGTAGTAGTAGTGGTAGTAGTAGTAGTAGTAGTGGTGGTGGTGGTGGTAGTAGTAGTAGTAGTGGTAGTAGTAGTAGTAGTGGTAGTGGTGGTGGTAGTAGTAGTGGTAGTAGTAGTATTAGTAGTTGTAGTAGTACCTAGTAGTGGTAGTAGTCGTAGTTGTGGTAGTAGTAGTAGTGGTAGTAGTAGTAGTAGTGGTAGTAGTAGTAGTTTTGGTAGTGGTAGTGGTAGTAGTAGTGCTATAAGAAGTAGTAGTGGTAGTAGTAGTAGTTGTGGTAGTAGTAGTGGTGGTAGTAGTAGTGGTGGTAGTAGTAGTAGTAGTGGTAGTGGTGGTAGTAGTAGTGGTAGTAGTAGTAGTTGTGGTAGTGGTAGTATTAGTAGTGGTAGTAGTAGTATTAGTAGTTGTGGTAGTAGTAGTAGTAGTTGTAGTAGTACCTAGTAGTGGTAGTAGTAGTAGTTGTGGTAGTAGTAGTGGTGGTAGTAGTAGTAGTGGTAGTAGTAGTAGTTGTGGTAGTGGTAGTGGTAGTAGTAGTGGTAGTAGTAGTGGTGGTAGTAGTATTAGTGGTAGTAGTAGTGGTGGTAGTAGTAGTGGTAGTGGTGGTACTAGTAGTGGTTACTAGTAGTAGTTGTGGTAGTGGTAGTATTAGTAGTGGTAGTAGTGGTAGTAGTAGTATTAGTAGTTGTGGTAGTACCTAGTAGTGGTAGTAGTAGTAGTTGTGGTAGTGGTAGTGGTAGTAGTAGTGCTATAAGAAGTAGTAGTGGTAGTAGTAGTAGTTGTGGTAGTAGTAGTTGTGGTAGTAGTAGTGGTGGTAGTAGTAGTAGTTGTAGTAGTAGTGTTGGTAGTAGTAGTAGTGGTAGTGGTAGTAGTAGTGGTGGTAGTAGTACTATAAGAAGTAGTAGTGGTGGTAGTAGTAGTAGTAGTAGTGGTAGTGGTAGTAGTAGGGGTGGTAGTAGTACTATAAGAAGTAGTAGTGGTGGTAGTAGTACTATAAGAAGTAGTAGTGGTGGTAGTAGTAGTAGTAGTTGTAGTAGTAGTAGTAGTTGTAGTAGTAGTGTTGGTAGTAGTAGTAGTGTTAGTAGTAGTGGTGGTAGTAGTACTATAAGAAGTAGTAGTGGTGGTAGTAGTAGTAGTTGTAGTAGTAGTGGTAGTAGAAGTAGTAGTGTTAGTATTATTGGTGGTAGTAGTAGTGGTAGTGGTAGTAGTAGTACTATAAGAAGTAGTAGTGGTAGTAACTAGAAGTATTAGTAGTGGTAGTGGTAGTGGTGGTAGTAGTAGTGGTAGTAGTAGTAGTGGTAGTAGTAACAGTAGTGGTAGTAGTAGTAGTAGTGGTAGTACCTAGTAGTGGTAGTAGTAGTAGTTGTGGTAGTGGTAGTAGTAACAGTAGTAGTAGTGGTAGTAGTAGTAGTAGTAGTGGTAGTAGTACCTAGTAGTGGTAGTAGTAGTAGTTGTTGTGGTAGTAGTATTACTATAAGAAGTAGTAGTGGTAGTAGTAGTACTATAAGAAGTAGTAGTGGTAGTAGTAGTAGTGTTAGTAGTAGTGGTGGTAGTAGTACTATAAGAAGTAGTAGTGGTGGTAGTAGTAGTAGTTGTAGTAGTAGTGGTAGTAGAAGTAGTAGTGTTAGTATTATTGGTGGTAGTAGTAGTGGTAGTGGTAGTAGTAGTACTATAAGAAGTAGTAGTGGTAGTAACTAGAAGTATTAGTAGTGGTAGTGGTAGTGGTGGTAGTAGTAGTGGTAGTAGTAGTAGTGGTAGTAGTAACAGTAGTGGTAGTAGTAGTAGTAGTGGTAGTACCTAGTAGTGGTAGTAGTAGTAGTTGTGGTAGTGGTAGTAGTAACAGTAGTAGTAGTGGTAGTAGTAGTAGTAGTAGTGGTAGTAGTACCTAGTAGTGGTAGTAGTAGTAGTTGTTGTGGTAGTAGTATTACTATAAGAAGTAGTAGTGGTAGTAGTAGTAGTGTTAGTAGTAGTGGTGGGGGTGGGGGTGGTAGTATGGGTGGTGGTGGTAGTAGTGGTAGTAGTAGTAGTAGTCATAACGTTTCTAAGCGTAAAATAATGTTCTTCCTAGTTCCTACTAAGGTTTGACAGTAGTAGGCCTACTAATAATATTATTCTAAGTTAAGTTAGTCTGTAGGTCATGTGGTGATATAATATTTGTGTTTTTTATAAAGTGTACACTAAAAACCCTAATCAAAATAAGAGATAGTTCTGAAAATTAAGCTCAATTGATATGCCAGTTATATGGTAGCAGGCTTTTGTCATTTTATGTTAGTTCTCTGCCCCCCTCTAACCCTGCTCACGTGGTGCGCGATTAGAGGGAAGGACGTAGTCCCACTTGACGTATGACACAGTCACAAGGATGGTACTGCTCCTGTTGTTATCCCTTTAGCGATCTCCCAGAGGGGTTTGAGGGAGCGCCTTGTCACCCCTCTCGCAGCCGACTAGTAGTAGTCACAAGCTGCAAGAGGAGCGTTTACAAAGAAGAGGTTTTCACAGGGGGTGAGCTGGGAAATGTGTCAATTAGGAGATAAGAGCTGATTAAAGAGTGGGGTTGGAATATAGGGAGTATAAGTTCTGGTACTTGAGCCTCATTTTCCTCTGCACGATACTCATCTTAATACTCATCAGAAGTGTACTCACATTTGTGTGGAAGAATAGCGGTAAACCGTTTTAGGGAAAATATCTTAGAACACCAGACCGGGATTCAAACCTTGATCTACCGCGTCATTGGCAAACCAGATAAGACAAGAATGACGTATTTATTCCTGTGTCTGCTGGTCCTGGCTACTATTAAGTTAATGGAAGATATTTACAAATATTCACTCCTGTCGCTCAATACAAATAAAATTCAATAAACAACCACTTTTTAATTTTTTACTATCTATTTTATTTTATCTCTAAATAAAAATGAATTGGTCTTTGTATGTTCCTATTAAACTCAAAAATTACTATACCAATTAAGTTGAAATCTCTCATGGTTATAGCTTAGACAACCGGTTAACACATGGGCTATGTATGTTCTTTTAAAGTCTAATAAAACTGATATGTTTCTAATATTTTGTCTTAAAGCATGTGATCAATGTTGTATTCTCTTATTGGATGTAGAATTCATTTTTACTTTCTCATATCAAGAGAAAGTAAATTGTGATAGTGAAAAAATTTGGTCTTTAGATTATGACGAACGTTTGACATGAACACTAACCCAAAAAAAAGTGGATCTTACGATTCTGCCTATCCCCATGTATGTCCGCATGTCTCTCCCTGGCCACGGATACAAAATGGTTTGATGAATTTAGTTCAAACTTGATATTTAGATTTCATAGGGATAAACCCCAAAATATTTTTAAGTCTAGCCCTCCAATTAAAGGTAGTTTGCTGATGAGTATTTTTATTCCAAATTTTTTAATTGTTTAGGGAAAAAAAGTTTGTTATTTGCCCATCATTTGGGCTCCATAGTTAAGAAATTGATTTTATTTGATAAATATTGTTGGTTACTTTAAATAAAATATCTATAGAAATATAGGAACTGTGGAATATTTATTGAAATTATAGTTAATTTATTTTTAAAACCTCAATGCATACATTAAAATAGTTTTCATGTTAGTGAGAACTTTTAAGGAAGACCCCAAACAATATTTACTTTAGAGAATGGTTTCCAAAAATAAGCAAGTTAAAAATGTAAAACCTTGTTTGAACGCCCTTTAAGTGGTTGATTCGCGCGTTACTTGTTACGGTTGAGTAGATTTTATAATCTGGTATAAAGCTGTAAGAGATCCAATCAATCCAGGCCACTTCGTGCCCCACAGGTCTGCCAGATACCCCCCACCCCACACCTTATTTTCCACTGGTCTGCCACTGCATTGGAGGCGGGTTGGATACAGAACAATACAACAGACTACAATAGCAGACTCTATAAAGTCGGAATAACCGAGGGTGAGGCTCTATAATAAATGTGTTTGTGATTCGCTTATAAGGGCCATTGCCCCCTAATTGAATTTGACAAGTCCCTTGGCCAACTTGCTCTCTTTCCTCCCCAAGTTTCTCCCCCCCTCTTCCCTCTCCCCCTCTTTCCACTCTTATACCAACCCAATAGCCCATAAATCCCCGTGGATAATGAATAACACATGCTATGGCGATATTTCAAGTGTGCTATACTCATCTCATTACGGAGTACAGTTGCTTCAACTCAATACGGGAACACCTAAGAAAATATATATTTAGGACCACGTTTTACTACCTGTTAAGATTATACGCAATCAAGGTTATTGTTTTTATTAACTATTGTTGTATAGCCGGCAAACTTGTTTGCACAGATAATGTACATGAATTCCGATCTAAAAGGCTTGAGTTTATTCCATACCATGTAAGTATGGGTAGGTTATTTACATTTTTCATATTTTCTTCGGACATTAATTCTCTTAAGAGCCCATTTAACGAGCAGTTAACAGGAAAATTAGGTAGATAAAATTAATTCAGAGTCAGGTATCACATTCTTAACTTGAAAACCGAAGAATTTGGTACAGTTATATATTATATTCATATATATATATATATATATATTTTTAAACCTAAAACAATTAATTTCTGATCTTGTTATATTTTATTTAACTATGATAAGCTGTTTCACTGATCTCAATTCCACTATTTTTCTAAAGTAGAAATCAGAACACCCAACTATGATGCGATGTTTTGGGTGTCTACAAGTGGCTAACTTAGAGTCAGGTATTTGATGTAAGAGCTACCTTAGAGTCAGATATCTGATGTAGGAGCTACCTTAGAGTCAAGTATTTGATGTAGGAGGTGGACAATTAGCTACATTAGAGTCAGGTATATGAGTTAGCAGGTGTAAAATTAGTTACTTTAGAGTTAGGCATATGATGTAGGAGGTGGAAAATTATCTACCTTAAAGTAAGTTAATATTATTTGGGAAGGGGACAATTGGTTACCTAAGAGCAGTGGCGGCTCATGTATAGGCACTGCGGAACTGCAGCACCCCCTATTTCCACTTGATATTATCGATAACATTTAATATAATGATTCCTTTTTTCTTTGAGTCTTTCTTTAGTTTTGTAGTACAATATATTTTCCTTAAGCTTAATGTCAGTACTTCAGTAGCTATCCCCCAGTTTATGAACAATATACCAAAATCTTTGTATGGAACTGTGTGCTTCACAGTGCCAACGACGTGGTGTTTAACTGTTGTGCGCATGCGCACATAGGAAGGGGTGGGGAGGAAGGCCAGACTGCCAGGTATAGAAAGCACTGTTGCTCTCGCAGTGCCAGCTCTGGCGTGATGGTGGAAGGAAGTGTTGTTTTTTTTACTCAGCGTGTGTTGTGCTTAAAATCCGTGTACCATATTCTTGAATGTGATAAAGTGTAGAAGATTGTAGAGTTAGATTATTATTCTGCTTCCAGCTATTCTATTTGATTCATTTTTTTTCGGTTCTTTTATTTAATATAAAGACTAAATGCGCTTGCAGTACTTTAAATTGAGAAAAATTTCCTCAATTGTCATCCAGAGGTCAAGGAGAAAATTATTGAACTTTTGCGCAAATTAAAACAAAAATAACGGATTTCATTTTTAGATGACTAGATCAAACTTTAACTGTAACAATTTAAGTTAAAGTAAGTAAATTGTTGGGTTTTTTTGTTAAGATTTTATCAAGTTCCTGAATAAATTTTCTTTTTATAATTTTTTTTTTCTTTTACACAATTTTAAAACAAAGGTCAAAAAATTTCTGGGGCAGCACTCCCACTAATTTTAGCTACAAGCCGCCACTACCTAAGAGTCAGGTATATGATGTAGGAGGAGGTGTAAAATTGGTTAACTTCTAGTCACATGTAGTACAGTACATGTGTATGAGAAGGACATTTGGTTATATTCGTGTTGGGTACTTTATGTAAAAGTTAGGCATTTCACTTCTTTCGAGTTAGATACATAATGTATCCGATATACAAATTAATACCTTCAAGTCAGATACACATATGATGCAGGAATTGGACAGTTGGCTACCTTGGATTCAGGTAAATCTTCCATCTGCATATTTTAAATACCTGCACATCACACTTTAAATGCTCATCAGTCATCAATGATGATTTATTAATATTGTTCTTACTAGCATTGTATATTTCTGACTTATTAGCCATCAGAACCTAAATTAACATATGAATATTAAATATTCTTCCTGTTAACCAGACCCATGGTGTAGTGGTCACTGCACCCAGATACGAGCCTAGAAGCCTGGATTTGATTCCCGGCTAGTACCTTGGCTATTATTCCTGAAAAGAGGAGAAATCACCCAAATTGTTACCAGGGTTTGGTTAGTTATGATTAAGTTAGGTTGTGTTTCCACTGGCTCCACGCCCTCATACTCACTATCCCCATAACCTCATTTCATCGGGAATTGGAAAGAGCCTCCACAAAGTTTAACATTTACCTTACCCGCCTCGGTGGTGTAGTTGGCTAACGCGCTAGTCGTGTTGAGCTCGACTGCTGAGGACAGGGAGATCAAGGTTCGAATCTCGGTCGGGTGAACTGGGGGTGGTTTTTCCTAAATGGTGCTAAGTAATAAAAACATTTACCTTACTGGACTTCAAAGTAGACAATTGGTCTGCCCCTGTCCAATGACCCGATTCGGAGGACACATGATAAAATGTGCCACTCTCACAGTAGTTAGACTGCTGATGATGGGGAGATCGAGGTTCGAATCTCAGTCAGCTGTAATGAAGGGGATTTTCCCAAAATTGTTTTCCATTCTCCCTCCACGTATATGTGGCTACACTTCCACTGAATATAACGTTTTTAAAACCTAAAACAACTTGTGTAATTAGTACATAAGCGTATAGCCCGAAGGGTTAGTAAGACGCCATGCTAAAAAAAAAGATTTCCCAATGGTCCACTCCCTTCAACACATACCTGACTTAAAGATAGCCAAACGTACACTCCTAGCACTATATGCATATAGCTGACATAAATATTAAGTATATTCCACAATAATATAATTCCTGCTACATAATATATTAACTTGGAGCTAGCCAAGTGTTCAACCATCCAACCAATAATAAAGCTTTATACCTGACTAAAAGGAATACAATTGTTCTCACAATACATACCTAAAGCTAGCTTGCTGGTAAACCAATTGCTTCCTCCAACATAAGCTTATATCTCCCTAGAAGTTTGACCAATTGTTCCCTCCAACATAGGTTTGTACCTGACTATAAGTTGGACCAATTGTTCCCGCCAAAATAGGTTTGTACCTGACTAGAAGTTTGACCAATTGTTCCCTCCAACATAGGTATGTACCTCACTAGAGATTTGACCAGTTGTTCTCTCCAACATAGGCCTGTATCTCACTAGAAGTTTGACCAATTGTTCTCTCCAACATAGGCCTGTATCTCACTAGAAGTTTGACCAATTGTTCCCTCCAACATAGGCCTGTATCTCACTAGAAGTTTGACCAATTGTTCTCTCCAACATAGGCCTGTATCTCACTAGAAGTTTGACCAATTGTTCCCTCCAACATAGGCCTGTATCTCACTAGAAGTTTGACCAATTGTTCTCTCCAACATAGGCCTGTATCTCACTAGAAGTTTGACCAATTGTTCCCTCCAACATAGGCCTGTATCTCACTAGAAGTTTGACCAATTGTTCTCTCCAACATAGGCCTGTATCTCACTAGAAGTTTGACCAATTGTTCCCTCCAACATAGGCCTGTATCTCACTAGAAGTTTGACCAATTGTTCTCTCCAACATAGGCCTGTATCTCACTAGAAGTTTGACCAATTGTTCCCTCCAACATAGGCCTGTATCTCACTAGAAGTTTGACCAATTGTTCCCTCCAACATAGGCCTGTATCTCACTAGAAGTTTGACCAATTGTTCTCTCCAACATAGGCCTGTATCTCACTAGAAGTTTGACCAATTGTTCCCTCCAACATAGGCCTTTATCTCACTAGAAGTTTGACCAATTGTTCTCTCCAACATAGGCCTTTATCTCACTAGAAGTTTGACCAATTGTTCCCTCCAACATAAGCCTGTATCTCACTAGAAGTTTGACCAATTGTTATCTCCAACATAGGTCTGTACCTCACTAGAAGTTTGACCAATTGTTCCCTCCAACATAGGCCTGTATCTCACTAGAAGTTTGACCAATTGTTCTCTCCAACAGGCCTTTATCTCACTAGAAGTTTGACCAATTGTTCTCTCCAACATAGGCCTTTATCTCACTAAAAGTTTGACCAATTATTCTCTCCAACATAGGTTTGTACCTGACTAGAAGTTTGACCAATTGTTCCCTCGAACATAGGTTTGTACCTGACTAGAAGTTTGACCAATTGTTCTCTCCAACATAGGTATGTACCTCACTAGAGATTTGACCAGTTGTTTCCTCCGACATAGGCCTGTATCTCACTAGAAGTTTGACCAATGGTTCCCTCCAACATAGGTTAATACCTAAGTAGAAGTTGGACCAATTGTTCCCTTCAACATAGGTTTGTACCTGACTAGAAGTTTGACCCATTATCTCCCCCAACATAGGTTTGTACCTGACTAGAAGTCGGACCAATGGTTCCCTCCAACGTAGACCTGTACCTCATTAGAAGTTTGACCAATTGTTTCCTCCAATATAGGCCTGTATCTCACTAGAAGTTGGACCAATTGTTCCCTCCAACATAGGTTTGTACCTGACTAGAAGTTGGACTAATTGTTCCCTCCAACATAGGTTTGTACCTGATTAGAAATTTGACCCATTATCTCCCCCAACATAGGTGTGTACCTGACTAGAAGTTGGACCTATTGTTCGCTCCAACATAGGTTTGTACCTGATTAGAAGTTTGACCCATTATCTCCCCCAACATAGGTGTGTACCTGACTAGAAGTTGGACCAATTGTTCCCTCCAACGTAGACCTGTACCTCACTAGAAGTTTGACCAATTGTTCCCTCCAACATAGGTTTGTACCTCACTAGAAGTTTGACCAATGGTTCCCTCCAACATAGGTTTGTACCTGACTAGAAGTTGGACCAATTGTTCCCTCCTACATAGGTTTGTACCGGACTAGAAGTTTGACCCATTGTCTCCCCCAACATAGGCTTGTACCTGACTTGATGCATTTATGCTTCAAGGTAGTAAGCTCTCCACTCCCAACATGCAACTCCTTGTGCAACATGCAACTGACTTGAATGCAGTCAAATGTCCCCATCTAATGGATCTTGGAGTCAAAATTAAATTAAGTAGTCAACTGCCCATTCCCCGTATGAGAACAGACCCCCAGACTCCCAGTGATAAATTGTTGGCACTCGTCCTTTGTTAAAACTATTGTCCTCGTATTACCAGGCACACACTCTACCAACTGGACTCGGTTTAGACCGTCATTGTGTGTTTCTGCAGGTGTGTACAAGTTTAATTGTATCCCTTCTGATTTTCTACATCTAGTTAATAGATTTCTCAGTTTAAATTGTGGATCAACCGACTAACATTATTAAAACCTGGGACCTTCTTATTGTATTGGTTTCGGAGGTACTAATATACTATCTTATTAAAATTCCTTTGAAGTGTCAAACTTGGATTCAAACAAATATCCTCAGAGAGCTGCATTGGTGAGATCATGGTCTAAGGCGTATCTCTACATATCTTGTAATATGGGATGGGTAGGGGAGAGATCAGGGATCTAACCCCGGCTGGGTGGCTTGAGGGTGGTTTTTACTAAATGCTTTAACACGCTCCTTTCACTCAAATGGGAATAAACTTGCTCTAAATTCTACATCCATCGTTCTTATACTATTAGTGTAAATATGGGGATATCCCGGAAGGGTAGTAAGACGCTAAGAGGGTTAAAGGGAGAATACATCCCTAGGAGACGCAATATGGGGTAAAGTCAGAGATTAGTGCTCTCATTCACTTCGGTGTCCTAATGGCCTAGGCCAGGGATGTGGCCATTTGAGGTGTTTAGTGCGGACTTTTCTCATATTCTGTCCATTATGACTCTTCCTCGTTTATTAACTATATATACTCAAACGCTAATTGTATTCCTATAATATAATAAAATGAAGTGTTTTGTTAACTGTTGAGATGTTTAGTTTGTAAAAATACATTCTTGAGTGATTTTATATCCTATTTTATAATCCCTGTGGCACGCTAATATATTTGTAAGTATGCTTGTACAATTCATATCTAGAGTTGAATTTAAAAATGAACCAAGATCCATGGAGAACAAACTCAAGAAAAAGTTTTAAAAAACTGTTACTGCCAGGTATATTTTTTAAAGGTATTTATCTAGGAATTATAATATAACAGTAAGCCCTTGTGAAAATTTCGCACATTCAACTCCCCCCACCCTACCCCCCACCCAAATCAATTCTTAGTCTTTTGTTGGGTTGTTGAAATTAGATACTCAGCGAAGTGTATTCACAAAATAGCAAAGATAGCTTATTTTCGGTAATTAACACAATAATATTGTTAGATTTTTCTTTCAAATTAAATTTTCAACAAACAATGTGTTTTAACGTAAACTGAGTATGCTATGTCAGAATTCGGCAAAAATTCCTATCCATTGATACCTTATTCATTACTGTAGGCTTTTTATTAGTTGAGAAAAAGGAATATTGACAACAAAAATCATATATAAGATAGGCTATATAAAAAAATTGTAGGTTTTCCTCTTTGAATAAAAAGTAAAATAAGTCGACTAAAAACAGCTTGCTCCTTTATGGGTTTCTAAAAAGACATTCACTTATATATAGGTAACGTACGTCTTAATTTTGGCAAAATGAAGCGTGCGGCCTTTTGAGGAATCCGTGAAGGGACATGTAACCTTCTAGTGTCAATAGGTCCCCCCCTCCCCCTTGTCTAAGGCATTACTCTCGAAATAGACTAGACCACCAATGAAGGGGAGATCTGGGTTTTAATTCCGGTTGACTGTACTCAGGGTGGTTTTCCCAAAATGGCTTTACACTCTCCTTTCACACAAATACAGGTGCATTTCCTCTCAAATTTAACCTTATTCATCCGTAGCACATTAGCGGAATTATTACATAGGCGTACAACCCCAACGTGCAATAATATGCCATACTAAAAAAAATAGTACTCTTGACCATGATAGGGCTCTCCAGCTAGCATTTTAACTCTTCAGTTTTACCATCCCCATGTGTACCTGGTAGAAACAAGACGTGCTCTTGCTTTATTAGGGAGGGACTATATCTACCAAACGAGGGAAGCATTAGTTCATTATATCTCAATCAAACTGCACGGGTCACGTGACTTTTACATGAGGCCTTAGGGGAATACATCCCTCCTCCCCCTTTCCCACCCTCTTTTATTCAGTGCCTCGATATGATTCGTAAAACAACCACCCTTCCCACCGATAGTAGGCATCACTTCCAGCTACGAATAGCTTTCCACGACTATCATGTATCAAACGGTATTGTGCCAAAGTGTGGACAAAATAGCCGCTTCCAATGAACGGTATCAATTTAAGATCACATATGTAGCTGATGCACATGTTGTGTTTTTTTTTATAATCGCTTACAGAGCTCAAACATAGCTCACTAACCTAGTCAAATACAGTGCAAAGGTATTTTAATTTAGAACTGTGTGTTAAAAATATTTAATAACAGTTATTTCAAAACTATACCTTATGTTGGTAAATGATTAAGCTATGGCACTTACTCTTACAACATATCATTACTATTAGCAACGCGCCTTACTACCTGTTCGGGATGTACCCACTTACGCTAATGTGTAAACGGTAGGACGATTGTTGAGATGAAATGGAGGACCTACAGTTTAACGTGGGATCCAAACCACGGCGGAGGCCTGGCATTCCCCACATTCACAAGATGTGATTAATATACGTTTTGTCAGAGGTGAAGGAAGGGTTTGGATATCAGATGAATCTGTGCTGGGACCGAGGATTGAACCCCGACCCTCAGCACAGAAGTCCGACACCTTACCCCTAAACCGGCAGGTCACTCTTCTTAAAACATAGAATGCCTCACGTCACTACCTCCTCTCGAGGGTCCCGTGTAGGTCATGCATGTGTTCTTTCTTTATGTTGCACAAGCAGATGCCACAAATTATATTTTATAAGCATAAGGTATTTTAGAAGAAAAATAGTTTTTATATTTATATTTTTTTATTTATGTTAACTTAATAGGATGTTTTTAATAATGTTCGTATTTGATTTGGCAAGGAGTAATAAATTAAAAAATTATATTATTATTTTTATTATTTTCTCCTTATTTAACATTAGCTTAGTCTTCTATGGCTACATGTTTCGGTGTTATTATAGATGTTATAATCATCTACAGGTCTCATTTATGAAATTCTTTCGAAAACATATCGTCGGGAAGTTTGGGAAATTTTGAAGTATTATATGATCATCCCACAAAAAGTGTTTACGTATTATACCTCAAAATATGTATTTAAAATAATATCATATTTATCATAAATAAGACCTTAAGAGGGTGTATCGTCTATACATAACATCAAAACATGTCGTCATAGAAGACTAAAGCTAATCTCAAATTAGGAGAAGGGAATAAAAATAAAAAATATATAATTTTATCGTTAATAGGATGTGTTTAAATGGATAGATAAGGTAAGATACAAAATCTGAGTCAGGTAATAGATCCAGGATAGCTGAGATATATATATATATATATCATCTTGAATGGCAGAACGGTGCAATGCGTTATAGATTTAGCTCAAATTTTAATAGAATGGATTGTCACGGGAATTAGGAATGTGTACAAAGTTTTAGTCTTTTATCTCTGTTAGAAGTGTCTGAAAAAATGTTCGGCAGATTTTATTGCAGAAACAGTGAGCTAATATAAGGCATATAAACAAAAAAAGGAAATCAAATATAAAAAGGGTCAAGTACTTTTTTTTTTAAATTACATTTTAACATTTTATTTAGAAACTCAAATCCATATTTGAGTTCTTAATTCTTAGAGAATGTTAACATTTTATAGAGATTAAAAAATAAATTAAAATTTAAAAAAACAAACAGAAAATGTTGGGTTGTTTAAGAAGTCGAACTTATTGTTAAAGGTTTGGCGACACTGGACCCTCATTTTTCTATTCATTCATCATATTTATAAATTATAAATACATTTTTTGAGTGAATAAGCTATTTGAATATATCTTTGTAATTACCTTGTGATTTGGTAATTTTTATATTTATCTAAGTGAACTAAAAAGTATTTTATCAGCTACAAACCTTTTCGCCCAATGAATAAAATTTTAATTTCAAGAAAAGACCCACCTCAGTGGCGTAGTTAGCTATTGTGCTAGTTTCATGTTGAGCTAGACTGCCAAGGAAGGGAAGTCCGAGTTTCGAATCTCGCTAGGGTGAACTGGGGGTGGTTTTTCCTATATGGTTTTTAACTCTCCCTTCACGCAAATTTGAGCTCGCCTCTTCTATTTTTAACCTTCTCAATTCCTAACCCATTAACGTAATTAGTACTTAAGCGTATAACCCAAACGGTGCTAATTATTATAAGTATTCAAGAAAAGGCCCTAATAGTTGAATTCAAGATTAAAATTTTTCTAATGACCTCTTATGGTGTAAGCTACGAAGAATCAATAAGTGGAGTATCCCATCTCTAGAATAAATAATATCTTTAGAACTATGTAAGCTAGTTTTGGTCAAATATTTCAAATAATATCATGTTACTTCATTAGGTTGACGCTAGAAATCAATTTTACGCTGTTGTTTAATCTAGAATTTTTATTTTCAGCGCCTCTTACTACCCGTTCGGGCTATACGCTTATGTAGTAATTACGCCAATGATTTTAGGGATGGTGAAGGCTATATTCAATAGAAGTGCACCCGTATTTGAGTGTCTGGAGAGTGGAAAACAATTTGAGGGAAAAAACCACCACAAGTACACCCAACCAAGATTATAACCTCGATCTCCTTGTCATCGGCGATCTAGTCTACTGCGAAAGTGATACTTGAGACCATTCGGCCACCGAAGCGGGTTAATTTGATGGTGGATTAATGTGTTTAACTAGTACAAAAGTAAGTTATGTTTAAAAAAAAAGTATATACTCAATTATCATTATTTAGATAAACTGGAACTTATATGATAGATATTTATCAAGATGAAAATATATAACACTACTATTATATTATAAGGTTTTTAGATTAAGCAATATTAACAAAATCGAATGATTGTCTATTAAAAATAATACTTGTGTATAGCCTACCATTGTGTATTGATTCAGAAACCTATTCATGACGATTTACGTTCCAGTTCGAGAATTTTAAAAGATATCGCGTCCAAACAAAAACCGTAAGTTCTTTAATAACTATAAAAAATTAATCCCACAGTGTCACAAAATTATTAATTTTAAAATTAATAATTTATCTTGAAGCAGTTTTTTTTTTTTTGTAAACGTATTTCTTATAAATCATTTAAAACCTAGGCTATGTGGCTTGATCATGAAAATTGGCCTACCAGGATATAAATTAATAAGGTCCGAAGTAGCATATGTATATCTAGAATAGGAAACAAGAAAAAGTTAATTTTAAAAAGCAAGTCAACGTTTTCAAGGCGTAAATATTATAGTAACTGTGTAAACTCGTTAGATGAAGAGGGAAATTGTTATCAGTAGGTAAACAATAGGCCTCAGTGGTGAACTGCTCATTTTGTTCCCTCTCTTTCTATTTCGTACATTGGTGTCCGAGAGTATTAGTGATTGTAGTGCTTAAGTGCGTCAAGTAAAGATGCAACCCGTCTCACAAATAGCTTTGAAATCTCCATGTAAGCAATGTTATTAATAGGCCTATCAGCTATAAATGAAAAACAATTCTTAGTCATGAATTTTGTCTAATTTTATAATTATTCCCAAAATGATTATACTTGTACATAGATAATAACTCCTACCTCATAACTGAGGTGATATCATTCGTGGGTTGACCCTTGACCCCACCGCATATAGCGGTAACCACCTGACCACCAATGATGTCTGGTCGGAAGAAGAGGTAACCCGAAGGAGGTAGACCGGATGTTCTTGGCCACCGCAGACCTAAAAGGGGCGGTCGTGGGTGTCTGAAACTAGGGCGAGCCCTCAAATTGGCCTCGTCGCTGTAGCAGGTGTAATAGTCATGCAAGGGAGAGTCGTTCCAAGTAGAGATGCTAGCTAGATCTTTCGAATAGATCATTTAGATCAAATTTATTTTTCATATTCTAACAATGGTTAAATTTGAAATCCATTTCATGCATTAGATTCGATTTATTGATTTAAAAAGGACGGAATAATTGATGGATTGGAAGAGAATGATGAATGACATTAATTAGTTCATAACAATCATATATTATTTTATCACATAGTGAAAGTGACAACTATATACCCATGGCAAAGTGGGACTACCCCACATTGCTATTTATCAGACAGTTAAAAAAATTACTAGAAATACTCTTTTTCTATACTTTAACTCATATATTCTGCAACTGTTATATTTGAATTAAAATATCAATCCGAAATATAGCCAATATATTTGTCAAATTTGCTAGCCCTAAAGTATGTATGTATATGTAATATACAGCTCATTATTATACATATAAGTACACACATATTATATAAAACCAGCCATTCATAAACTATAGAAGGCACCACAAAAGATTGCAATTATTTTCAATAATATTTAAACAAAAGAACAAATAATGAGATTAGGGAATACAATTTAATAAGTACTAAATTAGTCACTTTCCATCATAATACTGGCCAACTGTCAGCTAATATAGTTGGGATATTTATTAATTCATAAAAAAAATAGACATATTTCCAAAAGACATTGCTTAAAGTATACCATTTACTAGTTATACCTTCCTTCACATCTGACAAGACATCTTGTGAATGTGAGGAATGCCAGGCCTTCACCGTGGTTCGGATTCCACGTTAAACTGTAGGTCCTTCATTTCATCTCACAATCATTTTACCATTACACATTAGCGTAAGTGCGTATAACCCGAACGGGTAGTAAGACGCGGTGCTAATAATAATAGTAATAATAATAATAATAATAGTACTATTTAAATTTTCTTGGTGGTAAGTTTAATATGGAGGATAGTAACAATTTAATCTATGTGTTAAGGATTGGAGCATATATTAGGTTTATCATACCATTATTAGCGTGGAGGTAGCATGCGAAAACTAAAGAGGAAATAATATTTGGAAAATCACCCTTAGTTAACCCATTTAAGATTTGGATACAAAGACCTCTCCCGTCAGCGACGACCGAATGTAATGTGATTCTAACGCCCTAGTACGCTTTACAACTGGTGAGGTAACATTTCCCTACCGTAACATCCTGAGTTCGATCTCACACTGTCATCCCCTGCAGTGTCCTGACAATCCCACGACCTTCTCAACCCCCCTGCAGGGGAAATTATGAAGGGCTTAAGTGAGAAACCCTGAGGACAGCCCGATTGTTTTTCATTGCTTTGTGAAAGTTTGTTACATGAGTCCCAAGAGAGGTTTCGTGGGGCACTCATTGCTTGCTATTCAGCTGCAAAATTTATATTCTCCAGAATGGGGGAGGGGGACATTTACATATCAAGCTGTGAAGAGTTTTCTTATGAATTTTATAAAAAAAATAATATCAGCTGAGCTTTATATATATTGGAGCCGGAGCAGTTAGACGATTATTAAATTGAAAATTAACACTTTAATTGAAAAGTAAATATTCACTAGCTAAATAAAAGCAAACTAAATAAGCCTATTACACTTTTTCACTTGTTGTAGATAATGTAACTCAGGTGAGCTCCATCTGACATCAGTCAAACCTCAGCACGTTGTCCATCCCTTTCCTCAGCGTAGATCGTCTAATTGTTTCCGCTCCATCCTGTATATACATGACTAGACCCCTTACCCCCCTCCCTCCCACCGCATTATTATTTTCAACACACATATTGAAGAATCATCATAGACTCTACCATAAAATATGAGTGACTATCGACATTTTTATGAGGAATAAATTAAATTTAAAAAAATATAGCCTATGTTACTCGCTGATAATGTAGCTTTATATTGGTGAAAGAATTTTTAAAATAGGTCCAGTAGTTTTTGAGTTTATCCATTACAAACCAAAAATCAAGTCTTTCCTCTTTATAATATTAGTTTAGATGACACATTGTCAATTAAAATAATAGTTACAGTCTAATTTTCATTGGAAAGGTATTTTAGAAAATACAAACATATTTTTTGCTGTTATCATTGATAACATTTTACTATTTCATTTTATAGCTATTTATATTATTTATGAAAAGTGACAGCTGACGTTATCATGACTTGACGTATGAACGCGTGAAAGTAGATACAACACTTTTCTAGTTGTATTATATTATAGCTATAGCATGTAATAGCTGTATTAGGTTATAGATATAATGATATTATTTATAAAAAGTGGCAGCTGCGAACCACATGACTTAACATATAAATACGCGAAAGTTGATCCAGTAAGAAAGAGGCCAACTTTTTTAAATGTGACTGTACACAATTTTACAAGCTTATTTTTTCAATTCCATATTTCAAATTTAACTTAATCACACAGACTAATATATATCCATTTGGTTCTCCCCAATACGTGTAAATGTGAAATAACCAACTTCCAGCTAGATCCCTTATATTTGAACGAAATATATCTGAATATATTAATTTAATTGTAAATATGTATATACCTTTTAACTTGCATGAGCTAAGACTCGGGAAACAAGATCTGATTTTCTAGAAACCTAAACCGGTTTCAGTTAACAACCGAGGAACCGGCTCCAACCCATAGTGTGTTACAAGTGTTTACAAAATGAATAAACAGTAGTTATTTTATGGTAAATTAAGTGTTCCTGTTTATAAAAAAATATGCAAAATTAATTATGTTATTTGCAAATGTCATATCGTGACAGTGTATATGTTCATTCTCAAAACATTTATTAAAATGAAAACATTATTGCTGCATGCAAGGACGAAGTAGGCTTAGTGATGTTTGAGTGCTAGTGTAGTGCAAGTAACTAAATCAAGTAGCTAAATATAGTATTTTAAGCTTTTAGAGTATGTTTTGCATACTTTTAACGCACGATTATTGATGCAGTATTAAACCTTTTAGATTTTTTTTTCTTGAGAGTAAGTTGACCATAGTAAACATTGCCTCTCTCGATATTCTTGTAAAAATATTAATGTTGGCATATAACCTAATATGTGGTGACATTAAAAAAATAATTTCTTCATTGCAAAGGCACATTTTTCTTAAAATGAGATTGTTTCCCTCTCACAAATAAATGCCAAATAGCTTAATTCACCAGTGAACATCACTAAACTCATCTGTATACAACTGTATATTTTGCGTTTAACTGCCATGAAACGGGATTGAGGATTACACTTACATGCTCAAGTAAATAGAAATGATTTATATTCACTAGTCTGAACAGTTAACTTAATTCGTTACTTGTTTAAGTACTAAACTAATATGTTTATATCATGCAAGTAACTCAATTTAGATACGCACCGCGTTTTGCTACCGGTTCGGGCTATACGCACTCAGTTTCTATACACTTCCCACGTGTACACCTGCCACTCGACCAATTACGTCAAAGTGTTATTAAATCGTTAGTGGCAAGTTAGATTAAGACAGTAAGACTTCACTAACACTGCACAAGGTGTGGTCGAAGGGAACGCGAGTATTTTTACAGTTTTTACAGAATTGAATTTTTGGCCAAAATAAATCAAATATTTTTCCAGTACCAGGAGTTTAGTTTAATGCACATGCTAATTTCAACCGAGCTTGAATATCTGTCAAGGGTATTCTGGAATGTTGTAAAAAAAATTATCTTTATTTAAAAAGTTTTGACAAAATTCCAGTACACCCTTGACAGATATTCAAGATCTGTTGATATTAGCTAGTGCAGGAAACTAAACTCTATGTTGCTACTGGAGAAATATTTGATTTATTTTGGCCAACAAAATTTAATGCTATAAAAACTGTAAAATTACTCGCGCTCCCTTCTGCCGCACCTTAACACTTACTATCGTGCTTGCATACAACCATTAGTTGTTTTTTTAGCAACGTATCTTACTACCCGTTTGAGCTAAATGCTTATTTACTAATTACGCTAATGGTTTTAGGGATTAGGAAGGTTATATTTATAAGAAGTGTACCCGCATGTGCGTGGAGTGGGAGTGGAAAACCATTTTGGAAAAAACCTATTCTCAGTACACCCAACCGAGATTCAAACCTTTCGATCCCCCTTCATCGGCAGTTTGTCTACTGTGAAATTAGTGCCTTAGACCATGTGGCCACCAATGTGAGAAAATCTTTGTTTTGAAATATATCTATATAATTTATGTTAATCGGTTCAAGTATGGACGTTATTTTAACAGAGTTTCCAATGTAAAAATAGTGATTGAGGCATTTAAATGAAAGTGCTTGAGCTATAGATTAGGAAAAACAAAACAGAAAACGTTTGCACAGTCGCTGAATTTAATTACAATCCCTGTGATTTAGATTAGCATTAAAGTTGACTTAGGCGATTTTTCACCTCGATACGATTAGTTATTATAAAATTGCATATCACATCCAGTTTTTATAATTATTTGTGTTGGTGAATTGGGAATGGTTTATTAATATTTATTACTTGTAAGATTTAGTTCAAGGACATTACTAACACACTTCCGATCGTATTTATGGCATACAATATTTCAAATGGGTATAAAACGAATTTTAAAATTATACATTTTCCACTCTAACGGTAATCGAAACTCAAACCATTTGGTTACGAAAAAAGAGTATTTTGGTTTAAAAGTTAATTCATTATGTGTTTATTTTTGTATTAATAAAAATATACCCACTTTAGTGGCCGCGGGGCTTAGGCGTTAATCTCGGAATAGATTAGACTGCAGAAGGTAGGGGTGGGGGGTATCGGGGTTTGATACCGGTCGGATGCACTAATGGGGATTATTCCTAAACAGTAGTCTACTATTCCTCCAAACAAATTCGGATACACTTCCTCTAAATTAAACCTTGATAATCCCTAACAAGTTAGTGTAATTAATGTAATAGGTGTATAACTCAAACGGATAGTAAGGCGCGATGCAAAAAAAAATTAGTCTGTCATAAAAATATCTCAAATAGTTGTTGTAGTTATGAAGTCTAATATGCAAATCTACCTCCGATTAATTATATATTCAGAGCAACATTTGAACTTTTAATTGAATAGGGTATACTCTTAGATAATCAACAATATAAAATTCATGTCCTGGTTTCATTTTTATATAATTACACATATCCATCAGGATGTCATCTAAAAAGGCGTGTGTATTCATACAAACTGTATATATGTAATTTTATTAGTCTCAATATTAGGTTCATTCTCTTTTTGCGTTATAAATCTAAAGGACTGTTCCTGGGAAACTTTAGTGCTCTGATTAAATTAATCGGGAGTTGAAGATTTTAGTTTAATCTTCAGTGCATCTGCTTACTGAGTTTAAGATCTTTTGTTCGATTCTTGGAATTTTCATAATATTTATCATAGTTGAAGTTTGGGTTTACTCTTTTCTAATAATGAATTAACTACCAGAGCATTGATTGTTGTGTATGTTTTAGAAATCCTGCAAGTCCTGATACAATCAGTTTGTTCGGAAAACGTACTTTAGACAACTCTTATAAAAACTATAATAAAAACCTTAAAAATAACCGGAAATGATAAAGTAATAACTACAAGAAAACTATCATTTCAGATCAGGGACATTTAAGTTTATTTTGTAATATTCTCAGTATTTCCAACAAAAAGATCTCTCCGCTTCTAAGATAATTCTTATGACCGACCACACGAACGAGACCAGACGCACACACACACACACACACACACACACACACACACACAAGGTATACACAAAGAGAACCTGAAAAAACACACAATTCTTATGGTTTCCTTTTCGGAGTCCCGTGAAAAAGTTTTTAAAACACACAAAACAACAGGTCTTTTGAGGGTTCATTGATGCCGCGTCCAAAATACAGCAATCATTATGGCATACTATACTGGAGTAGTAAAACCTGGAAGCCTTCATTATAAGGTGTTTGCTTGGCGGAACAACCCAATTTCTCACATTTTGAGGAAAAAGGGACCACTAGGAATTAAGCTTGCCAATATTTTAGCAAGTTATTCACAATTATTTGTTAAAAATTATTTTTTCCAACTACACTTCTGGGAACACTTTTTACTAACGAAGAAACTTTCAAGAATTGTGTTTAGATGTATATTGGCTGGATGTACAATATTTAATTGCTGAGAAAATATCAAAAATAAAATTTGAAGATATTAAGGAGAATGTTTTAGCAGATGAATTTGGTTTACACATTTAACATGATTGGAAGTTAATTATAACATTTATTTTAAAAGCTAGTTACACTAATAATCTAATATGGTGCGATTTGTATAATAATAATAATAATAATAATAATAATAATAATAAACTATAATATTCTCCAAATCATTGAAAATCTGAGCTCCCAATTTTATTTTTAGTATAGTTTTTTTTACCTATGATGGTGTGGTTAAATAACACTATTTCAAACTTAGTATTTTCAACTATTTTATTTTAAATAACGAAACATTTAAAGATTTATTTAAAATGTAATGCTGGTGCTGAAATTCCTTTTATACTCAGCCACAAGATCTTTATTAGTTACAAGTGTTCAGTTGACTACATATGCATATATTGAGTTTGAATTTTTTTTAAGATTTATTTTAAAGATTTATTTGCATCGCGTCCTAAAACACATCCATGATATACACATATTTACACTGATGGCATAGGGAAGGTATAATTTAGATAAAATATAACCACATTCGCATGGAGGGAAAGTTGAAACCCATTTAAGAAAAAAAGAAAACGTCAGTACGCCCAGCTGACATTAGCTTCCTGATCACCAAATCATTAAAAACTAGAATAAAGGAGATTAGACTGTATTCCCATCAGTAAAGGTAGTATTTTTTTGTTAAAACTGGAGCTTTAAAGTGCAATTTCAGCGTACAGCCCGAGTGGGTAGTAATATGCAGGGCTAAGTAGTATTAAAATGCATTTTCCTTTCTTTATGTATATACCTGAACGTCTTTAATGTTAAATGTTTGTTATTGGAGAGGACAAGAGTTTACATTGTTGGTTTGACCGTAACTAATGCAACTTGACAAATATAATCTTTTCAACTATCTTTATGTTTGTTTTTTCACCGCCTCTTTCTACCCGTTTGGGTTATACACATGCATTAATTACGCTAACGGAGTATAAACTATGAAGGAAAAATCGTAGAGCTAATGTAGCCACATTTGAATTTAGGGTGAGTGTGGAACAAAAGCATTCAGGGAAAACCACCCTCGGTACACCCAGCCAGGATTCGAACCCTGATATCCTCATCACCGGTAATCCAGTTCAGCAGAAGATTGACGCACTCCATCGTGTGACCACAATATGAATAACTTTTCATATTTAATTATAAAAATAACAGAATACAGACTTTATTTAACATATGGTGTGAGCGTAAAGACCGAATTTAACAACTGCACATTTTTAGCCTTTCTATAAAATGAGTCCTGAACATTTAAACAGTAGGTAAACACAATACCAGCTGAGTTTAAAGCAATTTCTATAATAGAGATAGTATTTCTTGGTGGTCAAGGCTTAGCGAGATTTACGTAGACCTATTTTAAAGTGGGTATGACGGGGACGCTAGAAAAGTTAAGTGTTTTTGCAGTTTTTACAATAAATATATATATATAATAAATGCCGAGTGGGGCCGCTACCAGTTTGACAAAGCCAAACACTGGTAAAAATAGGAAAAGCGATAAACTGGATGGGATATTTGAACGTCCCGAAAGATCCAGCCAGGACACTGGTACTAGAGACTCAAAATCGGGACAGTCCCGTTTAATCGAGACACCTGGTAACCCTAGGCTAGACCAGAAACTATTTTACCGATTGGGCTTAAACTTTGTATCTGGGGCTTTCATACGTTTTTATGGGTTTTATGGGTTTTTTGGAATTAGATGTTTAACCCTTAAATTAACGGTAGTTTACTGAAGCGCAAAATAAGAAAAAATCGATTTTCTCAAAATGCACTTTAAAGATTTTGTTTGAATTACATATTATATAGACAGTGTTTATTATTATTAAGATGATGGCAATTCTCATTTGATCATGAAAACGACTATGCGGTTACTTTTAATAAGGTAAATTTTCCAATTTTGATCATTTCTTCGCAACTATTTGAGATACGAAATAACATATTTTAAAACTTGTAATACTATTAAAGATTAAAAAATCATTTGAAATATAGTTTTATAAAACAAATAATTTCTGAGCTCCAAGCAAATATAGATACTTTTTTATTCAAGTCTTTGAAAATTAATTATATTCTTATACTATTTGGTGGACAGAGATGTTTCTCTTTTCTCATCTTTTCTGTAACAGTGTTCCCATTTCCTAAGGCCAAAGTTTAAGAAATAGTTTATATTATTTCATTTATGATCTTTGGTGCAGTGTTTCTACAACAATGTATAGCCAAACAATTTCATTTCACAAATGGTTCGAGTTTTTAGTAAATGTATATATTAAAAATTAAAAAATATTAAACACCTCAGGCCATCAACCTACTCTTATCGATTAATGTTTGAACCTTCTTCTGACTTCCACCAAAGGTCACAAAATGAATATTGCTGAAATTCTTCATATACACAATGCAAGTTTTTATCACAATATTATCCTCAATGAACAAACAAAATCTGAAAATCAAACCTTAATCAATACAATCAAATATCTCCCACAACTTATTGCATCTACAAACCTTTAAGTTCTATCCCGCCTTAATTATTTGCCCTCCTACCATCGTAGTTGAGACTTGATCGGACCAGGTCGTGAAGATTTGAACCTTTTTTTCCCTTTTCCTTTTTTCCTTTTTCCTCCTTTATCCTTTTTTTGTCTATCTATATTCGATCACATTTGCTACTGCTCTCTAGCAAAACCTTTAAAACCTTATTTAACTTCCCCTGTTTAACGTTAGTACTTATTTTATTCTGGATCATTCCTTTCTTAGTTATAATTTTATCTAATAATTTATTCAAACTATTGCACTTTGGTAGTGACAGGGACAACATATAACCCAAATTCAGAGGTAAGCTAGATAGTTTAATGTATTTAATCTACATATTTATTCTCTTTATTATATATTACTCCGTCACATGTTTGATCTTCAAAGGTCAACTTTATTCCTATTCATTTATTCATTGCAATTTTGTCCTTCTGTTGTTAATTTCTGCCTTCCATTATCTGCGCTTACTTAATTCTAGTTTCTATGTATTTTATCTAATATTAATTTTCTACGTTGGTTTTTCTCAGACCTGAAGATGGGGTTTTTGAGCCGAAACATGTAGTCAAGTCAACCAGCCTATCGGCGTTCAAGGTTTAAGGAGTGGAATCAAATTACAGCTAAGGAACGTTTATACTATTCAATAAATTTAAAAAAAATTCTACATTTAATAATCCCTCCAATGTACTGTGTTTTTGCCTCTTTTTCCAAATTTAGTTTTTATGACTATCTTTTCTAACTTAAGTTATTCAAATTATGGCTGATATAATTATGTTCCCCTGTTTACATTCCTCTGGTTTATGACTTTTAACTTCTACTTGAAGACAGAAAGTTAATCTATAAACATTTTTTCGACCTTTAACCTTTAAATTTATATTAGACCATTCATTGTAATACATCCTGTCTTAATTTTTAATGTGTTTTTTACCTTAAATTGTATTAGTTATTCATTGTAAAATATCCTATCTTAATTTTAATGTTTTTCTTGTATATTTTTAATTCCTTTTATCTTTGACTTTACTGTGTCACTTAAATTTGATTAATTTTTAATGTTCATCAACATTTTTCGGATTATTCTAACAATTCTATGTATTATCCATTACCAATTTAATTTATTCTTATGTTTAATGTTTAACCATTATTCTAATTTAGACTCCTTATTGCCTGTATTTAATCTAAATGTTGTGTTATAGGTCATTCAAGTAATAACCACTTATTAATTGCATTTTTAGTGAATAAATATTCCCTGTTGTCTTCGTCAAATTTCATCTTAATTTTTTATCTTCAACTTACTTTCTTTTTATTATATCTATCCTTTTTCATAGTTCTTGATCTAAGATTTTCAATATATCTGTTTGGTATTGAGCGTTCCTTTGAGAATATTTGTATATATTATGATTAAAGGAAAATAATTCTCTACGGTAAACCATATCATTTATTTTTAACGTTGTAATACCAACTGTTCTAGAATATCTGTCAAGGAAGTCCTGGAATTTCAAAATTTCCTCATCTAATGACGCTATGCTCATGATATATATTCAACAATTGATGATAACATCATGCGAAGAAAATTAGACCATGTATTTATACTGAAAAATTTTATTTCATTTTTGCAACAACAAAATATATGTACATATATTTTGTTATAAAAACTACAAAAATAGTGGTTTATTCTTACGTCTCCTACATCCCCACCTTACGACATGCCAACCTTTGCCACAATGAGTGAATTAATTCAGCGATTACGTTTAAATACGGATTTATAATGATCATGTTTGTTCAAGGCAAGCTATGTCGGGTTCGTTCAAAAAGGTTATATGCCCTTTGTGCTGCTTTTTAGGGGCTTAGTGACGTCGCAAAGATTAACCACGCCATATTATTTAAAATAAATTAACTGGAAAGTAATCAAAGAAATTAAGAAGGAGTTCTGACACACAAACCCCCAGAAGTTGAGCACTCCTTAATATGTTTAACTCCGCTTGTTTTCATGTGGTACAGTAGTAAATTATTACTTTATTAAAAAGCGAAGTATACGCCCACAAGTCACTTTTAAATTAAATTAACCACATTCTAGAATGATATAATTTTTTACCTATTATTTTTATTATTATTATTAGCACCGCGTCTTATTACCCGTTCGGTTTATACACACGCTAATTTGTAATGGTAGGGTGATTGTGAGATGAAATGGAGGACCTGCAGTTTAACGTGGAATCCGAACCACGGTGGAGGCCTGGCATTCCCCACATTCACAAGATGTCTTGTCAGAGGTCAAGGAAGGGTTTGGTAATCAGATAAATCTGTGCCGGGACCGTGGATTGGACCCCGGACCCCCAGCACAGAAGTCCGACACCCTACCCCTAGACCACCAGGTCACCAATTTGTTACCTAAATTTGATAAAACTAGTAATACAAGTATTTCTGTGAAAAATAGATCTTGCACCCTCAATCAAAAACATTTTAGGTACTGTACATAATGCTAATAATTATGTTATGTTATCATTAGTATAGACTTAATACTTCTTTTTGGATTTCAAATGGTAAAATCGTACGTTATTTCACCAGTTAGTCGTCGCCATCGCATAATCCCCGTTTTTTCAGTCCAAAAATGTATTTGTAAAATCTCATAGCATAAATTTTCGCGTGGTATATTCATGTTCATTGTGTCATTTTTCAATTTAAAGGCTATAATATTAAATTCATCAAGTAGGTTTTGCCTGTTTCCCCTAATTTACCAATAATTTTTTTTTAACAAGATTGTTGTTAACGTCTTCCAAAATTTCATCGTAGTCCTTTTTCTGATGGTTTACTAAAAGAGTTTCATTGTCATTTACATAATTTTGAAGCAGATCAACATCATAGGATGGTTCTATAACGTACTCGGTATTAAGTGAAGTATCACTATTACGTTGTGGTGAAAGCAGACCATAATAATCTTTAAGAGTTTTACCAGAGATTGACTGATTTTTTTTTTAAGAATTGTTAATGCTTCATCATTGTGTCATTTTAAATTATGTTAAGATCAGGAAAATTTATTTGCTCACGGTGGTAGATATATTTTGTAAGACTGCATTATATGCTTTTGCCACAGATCTGAAGGCTCGGATATATTACAGAAAGCCAACATTAGCCATATAAATCCTGAGGTATTCCTGGTAAATCACATAAAGAAGCTTCTTAATAATATATAATTATATATAATTATATATATATATATATATAAGCTCCGTGGCATGATCGCACAAGCGCGCTAGGCCAACAGAACAGCCACCGCCGTTAGCGATGAAGATACCAACATTTGCAGATAGAGCGTGTCATGTGGTCGGCACAATGAGCTCTCCAACCGTTAATCTCAGTTTTCCAAACTAAAGCCGCTACTTCTATATTCAAGTGGCTCCATTCCATTGTGGTCAAGGTAGGTGTCATCCTTTATTTAGTATATCGCCGCACTTGAGACGTGCTAAGTCTGACTATGAAACTGGCTCTCCTACTTCAGGGTGCACTTGATATTTATTTATTTTTAATCAAGGACCCTTATAAATGTCTAAGCCTTGCTTGACACAGTCATTAATCTGATTGTATCCTCATTTTACATCATATGTACATTAAAATTATGTTTGCTTGATTTAGTTATAGTTATAGTTAAATAAATATATGTACCAATATAAATTAAATGCATTGTGCTTTCTTTAAATGATGCATTTCTTTTATTTTATTCCTACAGTTTCACTCTGTTAGAATGTGTTTTTAATCTCATTGATTAAATTTCGCATAATTAGGGCAGCTGTTTAGTTGGACCAAAGCTATCTAGACCAGATTTGTCCCAATTAACAGGAACCCACTCTATTTTATTTTGTGTGTGTGTGTGTGTGTGTGTGTACCGCGTCTTATAACACGTTTGGACTATCATCATATCTACACTATTGGTGTAGTAAGTAATATAATAAGCTAGATTCAAGATTAATTGTAACCAAATTCACGCCGAGGAAGAAAAACTTCCCTCAATACAACCAACTGTGATTCGAACACCAAACTCTAAGTCACCATCAGTTTAGTCCAGTAGTATTAAACTCTTTTTTTTTTTCGCGTACCCCCAGATATAATAATTTATCTTCAACTTTAAACTCCCAAAGTTGTTGGTACATGGTTCAAGTTATACATATTATATAATATAGGAAAGAGAGAGAAATGTATTTCCCATATCGCATGTCATTAGCCATTACATCCAGATCTCTTGTGGCTAGCCTTTAATCTGGTCCTTGTTATTCAGTATTACCCCCAGGGATACGCGCACCCCAGGTTGAGTATCATTGGTCTAGTCTATTGCCCTAAACCATATGACCACCGATGTGGGTCCCAGATAGATCAAGAAGTATCGTGGCACTACGGTCCTATTTAGTTAGGAAGAAACATTTTTGGCAGTAATTAATAGAATCTTCATGTATTTTCTACGTAAAAACCAAATTATCTGCAGCTTTCACTTATATCCCAGATCTATCTAGTATCAGATATAGTGTTTAAAACTCACTATATATACTTCGGTATGGGCTAGAGCAAGTTATTACTTTCACTGATCTGTCTCAATCCCACATAATTATGGCTCTGACAAATATGAACATGGCAGAGCTATGAATGATACTAGTAATAACATTTAGTATACAACTAGACTCTGTGATGAATAGAGTGAATGTGTGGCTTGTAGGATCAGTTATTGTGTGCATTTCGGTGGACTTAGCAGACTGATGTGCAATAGTATACCCTGATTTTGGTTGGAAGAACAGTAGAGAAAATTCAAACATATTTCTTTTAAGCTAACATTGATAACATTTTACTATATTATGTATCAAAGAAGTGTGTTAAGTTGGTTTGGGCATGTTAAGAGGATGAGTGTGGATCAAGTGACGAAGCAAAAATATGAAGGTAGAGTGTGTGGATCAAAAGGAAGTGGTAGGCCATGTAAGACGTGACTAAATGTTGTAGATGACTGTGTGAAAAAAAGAAACATTAAGTGTTTTAAGAATAAAAGAGCATGTATGACCCAATGTATGGATGTTTTTGAAGCGAAGGGAGTATGCAAGGATAGGGAAGCGCGGAGGGATGTGATGAGGATGGATTAAATACGGAGTTTTTTTTAGCTATATACATAATTATTTGCCTACCTCGTAAGTGAACGGCATGATTAGATATGAATGTATGTAATATGGGCTATTCTATAGTTATTGAAAATATATGTCAAAAATGACGGGAGCAGATAAAATTAATGGTAACGTCAGTGAGAATATGGTGGATTTTTAAAAGTGTTTCCCGTCTAAACCACAATTTAGCGTTCCTTCCCTGGATTTTTTCATTAATGCCGAAAAGTTGGTATATCACTAAATTAGAATGGTTTTAGTAACGTTAGTAACTAACATCTACTATTACCGTTGAAAATCCAACCAACCTTCGGGTTACATACATACATACATACATACATACATACATACATACATACATACATACATACATACATACATACATACATACATGCATACATACATACATACATACATGCATACATACATACATACATACATACATACATACATACATACATACATACATGCATACATACATACATATATACATACAATTATAACATATGAAATAGTACAAATACTAAAGTAAAATGTTATCACTTTTGTTTGGAAAACATTATTTTTGTATTTCCCAAAAGTTCTTTTACACTAGAATTCAACTATAGCTGACGACGGCTTGTAATAGGTGCAGTGATGAAAACACGGTGACTTGTACGGTTGTTACCAACGAGTTGTCCGGAGTGTTTTTGTTCTGTGAATGACCGCGAGTGCCAATAAGCCTAGCAAAGAGCCACCTAATGAGGCGGTGCGCCCTGACAGACTCGCAGTTTGTCAACGAGCACCCATCACTGACCGCAAAGTAGGGGATTCCTCTCCCTTCTTCCGACCACCCATTTGTCAAGGCCGTCCCAAGGTTCGGGAACTAGATTGGTTCTCGGAAGGTTTTGTTGATCTATGGTCTTCTTTTACCACAGGGCATCAGACGAATAACTGAACACAAAAGTCTTATCTTCTTCTGAGACACACAGCTAAAATTTGAAGGAAATATTCAAGGCGTGGTGCAAGATAAAAAAAATGTTAAGGACCATGTTTCCTTATTATTTTATAGCTAAATCAATTTTGGCCAAATCATAAAGAATATTGCTTCAATAGATGCATTAAACCCGTTAAGGTGGCCGCATCGTCTAAGGCACTGCTCTCGCAATATACTAGACTACCGATGATGGGGAGATCGTGGTTCTATTCTGGTTGGATGTACTGAGAGTGTTTTTTCCTAAATGGTTTTCCACTCTCTCACCACGCAAAGGTGGGTACACCTCCTCTAGATTCAATCTTCCTCATTCTTCACCCATTAGCACAATGTGTACATAAGCGTATAACCCGAATGGGTAGTAGGGCCTAAGATGTGGTGCTATAAAAATTATAAAAATATACCTTAGATATTTTATTCTATTCATATCTCAACAACTGTTTTTGAATATGAACCATGTGTATCGGAGAATTTGACCAGGTATTTTTCTTTTAGGTACATTAAAATATTCTGGTCAAATGCCACTAAGTTCATGACAGATATCCAAGAACTGTTGAAATTTTACCATGAGTAAAACATTAAACCTAATGTTTCTACTAAAGCAATACCGAATTTATTTAAATCAAAAAGGTTATTTGCTTTAATGTTAGTTTTATTTTTTAGCAACACGTTTTACTATCCGTTAGGGTTATACGTATATATGCTGATTACACTAGTGTGTTAGACATGAGGAAGATTTGATTTATAGGAAGTGTATTCGCATTTGAGTGGATGGAGAGGGAAAATACAGCTAAGAAAAACCACCCTCAGAACACCCAAACAGGAATCGAACCCAGATCTTCTTGTCATCGACAGTCTAGTCTATTGCAAGAACGATGCTTTAGACTATCGGTATTAAACCTGAGGTACGTGAAGGCATTTTAGAGAGCACGTAAAATATTAGACTTTATACAGTATGTATGTATGTATGTATGTATGTATGTATGTATGTATGTATGTTATGTATGTATGTATGTATGTATGTATGTATGTAGGTATGTATGTATGTATGTATGTATGTATGTATGTATGTATGTATGTAGGTAGGTATGTAGGTAGGTAGGTATGTATGTATGTATGTATGTATGTATGTATATATGTATGTATGTGTGTATATATATATAATTTAAAACGGTTATATTTAATACAGTATTTTGGATATAATTTATTTTATATATAAACTATATAATAGGCCTATGTATAACTTGCACTAAGCACTAACAACTTTGAAAGTAAAAAGTTGAAGAGATATTATATTTGGAGATACTCTAGCAAATATTATTGAATAACTTACTATTGCTCTAGTAGACTCTGCGCCCACCAAGGCTGGTTTTTTATTTGTTGCTATAAAAGCTTCAAAAATACTGACCAACAAGCGTTTCCTCCCCCTCTACCTTAAATGGACGTAATGTTATGATGTATATTGCATATCATATATTATCAAACGTGACATATTAACACGATGTTGTTGGAAAATGTCTTAGAATCTAGCTTAGCACAGGAGAGTGGTGGCTTCGAGGTTTTAGAGCGCTAAAATCACACTACACATTGTTCACCCGACACCTAAGTTCAGTCAGTAGTGCTCCCCTCTGTTGAATTAAGGATCACCGGGTTCAATTCCTGGAATGCTTGAAAAAATTATAAATTGGTGCTTCCTATTACATGGTGACGAATTAAAGGCTGAAGAACCGAGTGATGTGTCTGTTCTTTAATTAAGGCAATCTATAAATTGTTTAACCTTCTCAATATATTAAAAAAGTGTAGGCTGGCTACTTATCCTAAATTTAAAAGAACAAAAGAGAGAGAATGTGACCTAAATACTAACAGAGTGAATTTGTATTTAACTATCCTGTTCCTACTTACTTCTTGGATAAAGCGATGAATTTATGCTATCAAAGAACACACTAGCAAATATTTAATTCCATATTTCAGAATCAAAATATTTTAGTAAGATGGTCTCACACTATGGGTTGAAGAGGCCTCTTTAAATTATATATTTATATTTTCCTTCAAATTCACCCGTTGGTTGGGTTGGGGAGAGAAAGAGAAAAGGAAGAAGCTTAGTGACTTTCTGAGAAACATTTATCAGGATTGGAAAACACTATCGATACTGGTGGATATTCATTACTAATTAAAAACCATCAGTTTTATTAGATGGGCTAGTGACTTCTTGGTGGGATACTAGACATTAGTTAGTCAACCTCAGTGGTATTAGGGTAAAGTCTCACCTCAAGACCTGATATCCATGGGTTCAAACTCGGCTGAGGTTGACGGATTTTTCTTGAATGATAAAAATCCGTAATAGGCCTATAGCTTCCTTCGGAGGGGAAGTAGAGCCGTTAGTCCCATGTCGATTGTGGCATGTAAAAGAGCCCTGAAAGCTATATGGAAACACTATTCCCGGAAAATTGGTAGGTATTTTTGCTTTCGCTTATAGAAACTCCCTTGTGCTGATATAATCAGCTTGTTTAGAAAGTGCACGTTAAATACATAAAATAAATAAAAATAATATTAAATGGATTCAGTCCTTCCAGTACAGGAAATTATATGGACATCCTCATGGGAAAGGGGTTTCGGAGGGGTAAAACAGCATGTGTGTACAGTACATATCGTGGGAGAATAATAGTTGACAGCTAAATTATTGGGCTGTCAAGTGTGAGGACATGGTCTCTATTGCCTGACCAGAAAAACTTTTTCATGAAGATTAATTTGTTTTTCAAGGTTTTGGGTGAGTGGTAGTTTATAGTACAAGCGAAAAATATATCATATAAAAAACGAGAGAATGAAATATTTTAATACTTTTCGTTCTCTGGTATGAACAAAACTTTTAAAAAATACTAACTTTTTTGCGGTTGACATTAATAACATTTCACTATATTATTAGTAGGCCCATGATTTTATAGGTATTGTAATATCGATCAGAAGTGATAGCTCCTGTTAACATGACCTGAAGTATGTTAAACGTGAAAGTGGATATACCTGATGACTAACAATCATAGGAGTGGTGTGGTATCTGACGACATGTCAGTTCGACCTAAATTTTTATTGAAAACATTTGTTAAAAGTCACTAATGTATAAATAGTCATAATTTTCTAAGTAATACTATATTAGAAATCAAAAATGTTAATAAACGCTTCTAATAATATACAGTACTACTTTCTTCAGGATTACTGTATAAATGGATTTTTCTTAGCTTACTGAAAGAACAAAATACATTAATAGTAATAATAATAATATCTTATGTTTTGCGACTGTGGCAACAAGAGATATTATATTGAAAGAAATAATAAATCAAAAAGTATTATATCACAGTTGTATCTTCTTATAATTTGCCACCAAAATACATAAAGGTTTTTTATATCTTAAAGATGTTTTATTTTGTAAACACATGCGCATGAACATAGCCGAACACGGTTTGTATGACGTCATAAACAATTTTTATTTAATCCAGTTCACCATTTTAATTTATGAAGGGAAGGCAGCCTTTTAGAGGCTTTCGTTTGTAAAACATTTTAAAGCGAATTACAAACGCAGCTTCCACAAAAAAGAAACATCCAAACAGTTAAGCCAATTTTCTTATGTTCTTATTTTAATAATATAAAAACGTTAAAAAGGAAAAAAATAACTAAAAGTGAATAGTTTGTTGTGAAAGTTTAAAATGCCAAAAGTAACAGCAGCTCTACATAATGTCTATACAGCTCATATGGTTTGGCGAATAGCTACATGAGAGCATCTATGGTAGCTTTAGTTATCTCCACAGCTACCACCCCTCATACACTGGATAGCCTGTAGAAACATTTCTAGCTGTCAGATAAGGCTAATCATTAAATATGGACTATATAATATATCACATATATAAACGTATTACGTTTTAATAGTAAATTTGTGTTACATCATGGCAATGATTGTGCCAGATGTAACTTCATAACTGAGGGGGTTTGGTAAAAAACATGATAACCCTAATCTGATGACCAAAATTTCCAACAGTGATTTCCGGTTGCATACCGCTTGAAATACAAGTTAATTTTATAGTCAGTCAAGACCTTGAGGATAGCTAATATCAATGAATATCTTATTTATTTTTTATAAATATATTTCAGGATTATATATACGTTTATATTGGCAAAATATCATATATAAACCAATGAGGGTTATCAACCCTCTCAATTTACGCCTATACCTCAATAGTTGAAAGTTAAACTACAAGGTTTAAAATGGTGAAAGCATTCGATATAGTTTAATATGCACTAAGCATTAATACGCATCAGTACAGATCCATCGTGGACAAACACCATGGATTTTTTTTACAGATGATGAGATATTATTTTTACCGATATCGAATGAAATTTAAGGATCTGATTTTGATGTCATGTCATTTTTTACATCACAGACAATGCTCAGCTGTACAGTACATACATAAACTCTGTTCATGATTACCTAATAATCATTTTTTTATTTTTAGCTAATACTTTAATATTGGAACAATTTATTAGTCATTTTTAGGCATTTATGTTGAATAATATTGATGTTTTGTAAATTTATGAGAAATTAAAATATTTTTGCCACACAGTTGTCAGACTGATGAGATAATGTAGGCTTCAAATGAAATGTATATTATTTTTGCTTTTGTAATAGGAAAGTCCACATTCCTGGTGAAGAATTGCTACTAAATTGGAAATATTTATGTAAGGGGGTATATATTTCTTATGGAGCTGGTATTTTTAGCATAAATCATGGTTCACGTTTACTGAAATTAAAGAGTTACTAAAGGCTTTTCATTGCATATTTTAATATAAGTTTGTAAATAGTTTGTTTGATATATCAGAGTAGACATACCCGTTTACATTTTTAGGTTATTGTTTTCGAATTTGTCATTATGAAGGTTAATTTTTTGGCAATTTTTAGTTCCGGGCTCTCATTATTAATGGTTCTTTGGTAAAAATCATATTCTTGAATGCAACTCAAATTTAGCTTTGTCTATGCTGTGCTGCGCATAATGTTTAGTGATGCATGGTATAGTATATGGACCCAAATTTAATATATACATGATACATTTTTGGAACTGAACCTGGGACCTTTAATTCAGTGGGCAGAAGTGCCCACAACCGAGTTAAAGACAAAATTATGATAATAAAGGCCCATCTCTAATTAATACCTACTTCATTGTTCCGACATAGTATGGACAAAATCATTTTAAAAACAGCTTAGACCTTCACTTGAGCTTTTAGTAATCGTAAATTAACTAAAAATGTAGGTAATTTAACTACAAATTCTAAAATAAATTATATATAAAAATAACTGTAACCATACCTATAAATACAAATTTATTTTAATATTTTTAATCATTAATAAGTATATACTATCTATACTAGTAGTCATAATGAGGAAATAATGTCTAAAACAATAAGTAAATTATAAATTTTAATTGTTCAGGTGATACCCTCAACCAAAAATTAATAATAAAGTAGAAATCAATCTAGACTCAAAAAATAAAAAAGAAGATAATAAATTAGAAATAGCCAATGTACACCAGAGTGTTAATTAACAAACAATATTCCTTATTATAAATAAATTCTTACTATAATAAATTCAACTAGACCTAACTAATTCACTGATTAATAAAAAACTATAGTAAATGGTAAATAGTAATGTAAAAATAGTGAAGCAGTAAAAAATGTTGCTCCCTGGAGCTTTTTTGGTATATTACCCTCTGTACCCCCTAAGGAAAGCCCGTATCTGGTATTTGTGCATTATTTAGGTGATGAAGAGGCACAGCGGCCATTTTACACTCGGGTGTGATTGGCTCACGATCAATTCTGTCCCCCCCATTTGACCATTTTTCTTTCCTCTAAAAACCATTAACGTGTCTTCCAGATCCTTACAATTGTCTTTTTCGATTCGATTACAGAAAATAAATGTGACACTCAGATGTGGAATGGAAACTGATTTTTTTTTTGTAAAATACAAAAAGTATTTATTAACTATTTAGGACCAAATATGTATAAATGTTCCGAAGTCATCTTTGGTAATAATGATATATATTCAAATTATTTTATAAACATAGATTATTTGAAAATTTAAAAAATAGTATGTCAAAAAACTTTAGATCAATTGGAAACGCGTTCTAGTGAGGTGAAGGACCCAGGATCGATTCTGAGCATGGCCTAAAAAAGTATTAATTGATGACTTTATATCTCACTTTTATTCGTGATACACTACCGGATGACTAGGTATTGTGCATGTTCTAGAACTTAGATAGTGTGTAAGTGCTGTTCAAATATAACTAGCTGGTCAAAAAAGTACAAGTTAAATATGACTAATAAAAAGCATTAATTAAAAATAGATGAGAAGTTAATATGGAATTATAGTATTTCATTTTCGCTTATTGTGTTACTCTTTTAATCAAACGTAAATAAAATGTTATAATGGCATAGAGTAGTGTTACTAGTCCCGTACCCGCTTCGGTGGCGTAGTTAGCTAACGCACTAGATTCGTGTTGAGCTTTTTTTTAGCGAGGACGGGGAGATCAAGGTTCGAATCTCACTTGAGTGGCTTTTCCTGAATGGTTTTATACTCTCTCGCCCCGCAGATACGGGCTCACTTCCTCTATATTCAACCTTCCAAATTACTAACCCATTGGTGTAACTAGTACATAAGCGTATAACTTGAACGGGTAGTAAGACACGGTGCTAAGTATAGTACTAATTCCGCATGCCTTTCGAGAACATGGTCTAACCAAGGTATCTCTTGCAACTCTTTGTAAATGTTATCTTGCTAAAGGGAATATTACACTGTCACATTAATTATTTTATCAACGGTCTTAGATCAAAGATATATGATTTAATTTTGACAATTCAGCAAAGATTTTCAATAAAATGAGATATTTCACATATCCATACTAGAACGAAGAGTTTGTTTGTCTTGTCATAACCATTAAGAGATGGCTACCGCACCCAAAGGTCTAAAATTTTAAAATATGTACACCTCAAAGCTAAAATGTTATAATGTTGAGATTATTATTATTATATTATTATTATATTATTATTATTATTATTAGCACCACGTCTTACTACCCGTTCGGGTTATACGCACTTACGCTAATGTGTAATGGTAGGGTGATTGTGAGATGAAATGGAGGACCTACAGTTTAACGTAGAATCCGAACCATGGTGGAGGCCTGGCATTTCACACATTCACAAAATGTTTTGTCAGAGGTGAAGGAAGGGTTTGGTAATCAGATAAATCTGTGCCGGGACCGAGGATTGAACCCCGACCGCCAGCACAGAAGTCTGACACCTTACCCCTAGACCGCCAGGTTACCTCAGATTATTATTAAATTAATTAAAAACCAGAAAAGCAATCTACCCGTAAAAAGAACGGGTCAAACTGCTAGTCTTGTGTACAAAAGATTTAACTTGACGGTTTTATCAACGAAAAGGGCAAAGATTTAAAAAAAAATATTTTAATTAATAAAGTACCTTCGTTGGCTACATTTTAAAAAGTTTCGTGATTCTTTGGTAAATATGATTGATATGATTGGCGTTTATTTCTTTTCAGTGCGTTTATTGTATGAACTTTTAAGGAAACGTTATGTAATGTAATAACACATACTATCTCAAAAGCGGTGTCAACTCTTTTATAGTTAATTTTATAAAATAAATATTTTTCTTTTCTAAAAAAAATAATAATTTACAATGTAATAATGCCACAAGTCCAAATTGTCATTCGAAATTTTAATAAGGCCTTATAGCCACTTCGGTAGTCAAATTTTATAAAGTGTAATTCTCTCTATAGACTGGACTACCAGATTATAGGCAGATTATAGTTAAAATCACTGGCTTATATATTGAAGAAGAATGATTTCCCAGTCTCCCGTCACACAAACGCTGGGACATTTCCTTTTAATTCAACCTTCATACTTCTTCATTAGCTTTATGATGTATTATTATTTGAGGTAATTAACGTGAACTTTCTAATCTGACTGATTATATCAACACGCGAGAATTTCTATGAGCAAGATCGAAGGGTCCTACCAATTTTGCCTGTAAAGTTATTTTCACATACTTTCCAGGCTTCTTTTACATGCCACAATCGACACGAGACCACCGTCTCTACTTCCCCCCCGAAGGAAGTTGTGCTAGGGATTTTTTCCGCTTAAGAAAAATCCATCGACCCCTGTTGGGTTTGATTGCTGATGTAGATATGTGGATAACTCGAACGGTTATCAAGACGTGGTGCACACACAAAGGAAAAAGTCATCCCTAAAATGACCACACTAGGAGAAGATGTTGACCTAGGTAGTCTTTTTACATCCATTAATTTTTCCAGCTTGAGGCCTGCAGGTAGAGCACGGATCTTTTCATCTTGCGCGTCATACGCCATGGCGGCCGGAGGCATGACGGCCATCTTCTGACGCGACGTCGTAACTGCGAGTGGGGAACGCAATGTCATAACTGCTATGGCGCGTATGTTGACGAGTAAACTTTGATGTGTGCTAGTGTGTGAATAGAGTGAGTTGGCAACCATGAGAGCTGGTTTAGCTACAGTAGCCCCATGGCTTCTTTAGTGCTGACTGACAGCTCACAGCTGACTTCTGATAGTCAACATCAAAGTATAATACCTAAATTTTGACCGTCAGAAGTGACAGTTGCTAAAAACATGTTTTTGCAGATCATGTGGTTCAGCGTAGGGATACATAATTTGGTCTGGTAACTTTTCAAAGCTTTTAGCTGTCAGTCAGCATCAAAGAAGCCATGGGGCTACTGTATAGATAGATATATTATAGGGTGGTAGCACCATTAAGTAGTTGAACACCAATCAAAATACGTATTATCTTACTGTGAGTTTCGAAACATCGCCATGTGAGTTGCAATGAGCTTGATGAACGTCAATAATCTTTATTCTTAATATTTTCATTTTAAATCATAAATGTATATGGTTAAATAAGGTTATATTAACGCCAACATGTATTTATATTGGATAAGGTAATGACCCTAAATTATAAAAAAGAATATAATGAATTTGATCAATTTTATGAGGTGTAATTATAAAATATTTTAATTATGTAGTTATGAAAACAATATACGTTATAGATACAGTATCATAAAAAAAGCTCGTATGTAATGATTTAACAATAGGCCTATATCAAATTCAGTTTTCTATTAAAAGTATGGTTATATAGTGAATTCAATTTGCTCTACTTCCTCCTTTAAGCATGGGCAAAGGTAAATATTAGTAGATCTAATCATCACTTTCTTAATGCATTCACAGCAATTTGTATCCATTCATGTAGCTTATCAATTATCTATCAAATTAACCACAATTATAAGTGTGAGAGTGAATGGGAGTAGCTTGTGGACTAGGCCTACATGATTTCCTTTTCATCAGTGGGAAGGTAACAGGTCCATAAGAATCTGTCATTGGCTCGGACAGAACTGGCATCAATCAGTGAGAGGAGAAACATAATTCATGTGTTATTGTAAATAGCTAAAGTTTCTTAAAGGGTGTGGCTTTTATCCACAACTTGTGGAAAAGGACAAAATCCAACAGAAAAAAACTTTATCGTTCTTGCACGAGTTATTTTTTCAATTCTACTTCTAGGCAAATTTTGACCTTTTCTTTGAATATCCCCTGTGTAAATTCACAAGTAAACTAGTTGTAGGTTATGCTGTTGAAGATCAATCATAAATCAAGCTTAGGCTCTGAACTGGCTGTTTTGTGTTTCGATAACAGCTTAATAGTAGTGGAAAATAGTTTTTAACAATACAAGAGATGTTCATTCTCTTCAATTAAACTAAAATTAGTGAAAACATAGCGGTTTAAGGAAACTAGCCTCAACTATATAACTATGCCTATCAAAACAATACCTATGCTGATAATGCCATTTTTTATTTATGTTCCCTTGAGTTTTCAATATAATTTTTTTCTAGCGTTATTTTCTATTTTTATTATTATTGGAGATAAAAATATATACAGTTTAGGACAAAATCATATGAAATAGCTCATAAGGAATTATAACATCAACATCAAAATCACATAAATATTTTTAATAATAAATGATAAAAATACAATAGTTACAAGATTTTACATTGTTTTTTTTACAGTTTGTAAAATTTTATTTCAGCCCTGCTTAGCATTATTAACTAATTATGACATTTAATATAGAAATTGAAAGAATAGTAGATTTTTTTTTAATTTCAAATTATTTACATGACATCACCCACACATTTAAACTAATTTCTCTTTTAATCATAGCAGTACTCTTTAAGTAAAAGTATGATTGTTTTTATAAACGCATACTGTGACTGGTTTTATTGCATAGACAAGATGTGAAAGTACCTACCTAACTTATACCCTAAATCAGGGATGACGAAACTTGTCCAACCAGTATGCCACTAAAAGGCTACTTTAATATTTAATTAGTCTAATGTGCCACCTATTATTTACATATTTTAATGGGTATCTAAAAATTAAACTTGATAAATTGTAAGCATTGTAATCGGGTTTTAAAAATTAAACTTAATGAATAGTAAGTTTTATGATGAATAACTCAAATCAAATTGTAAATATTTTAATAATTCCTAGATTTAAAATAAGGAAAATGTATTGTATTAGATTTTGAAATGAGTGTCTTGAACAAAATTAATTCCAATAACTTATAGTGAAAACATTTAAAGCAGCTCCTTTAGTGAAAAAAATTATATATGTATCATATATTAAAACCAGAAACTTAGAAAATCCATCCCACATTAGTTTGAAACATGTTACATTTTGCTAACCAAGCTATTTATGTTTGGTTCATAACTTGTCTTCAACCGCACACAAATTATGCGCTTAAGTATGGGCCAAAATGATTTTTAACCATTAACTTTACAAAGTCAATTGTGACATGTATGTTAAAATATTAACACTAAGAAATTACATCACGTTGGGAAAATTTTTATTTAATTAATATATTCGATTCTAAGGTACGCACATGTTCAAACGCAGTGCCAATAGTCTATGAGCCTAACCTATTAAACATTGTTTCATATTTACATCCAACTTAATTTGGCCTAGGATATTATATTTACACAAAATTCTGCATAAAGTTTTGTTTAAAAACTTGTTCACAGAATTCGTCACCCGAGAATGCAAGTTTTATATCTCCAAAATTGTTATTATTATTATTATTATTATTAGCACTGCGTCTTACTACCCGTTCGGGTTATACGCACTTACGCTAATGTGTAATGGTAGGGTGATTGTGAGATGAAATGGAGGACCTACAATTTAGCGTGGAATCCGAACCACGGTGGAGGCCTGGCATTCCCCACATTCACAAGATGTCTTGTAAGAGGTGAAGGAAGGGTTTGGTAATCAAATAAATCAGTGCCGGGACCGAGGATTGAATCCCGGACCCCAGCTCAGAAGTCTGACACCTTACCCCTAGACCGCCAGGTCACCTCCAAAATTGTTAAATTTGAGATATTTGGTGTTTACGTTTATTTAGAATGCATATGATTCACCTGTGGTGAAATTGAGACTCCTGTATAATTACTAAATAATATACAAAATCTAGTTGTCATCTAGTAACATTGGTTTTATACACAAGGTCAAACTTCAATGCGCTTTTACACAAAAGTGAATAATTGGACATAAAACACTTGCATTCTCGGGTGACAAATTGTTTATTACTGCCGAATGAGGCTAACCACAACTTGCTCTAATTGTCTTACAAAAAATATATTGAATGATATGAAATATTAGCTTATAAATAGAACAAAAATAAATAACAGGATATTTAGCTTGTAAAACTTGTGCGTAAATGTGTAATACACCTTAGTAAGAATATACTGGTAGGCCTATAGTGAACATTTACTTAAATATGAATCATTAAAGTTTTTGTCAAAGCTTTGTAGTTGTTGAAAATGTGTAATATAGTTTCATTTGTTTTTACTTTAAATATATAGATTTAAAACTGTTTGAACTGTGAAAGGTTGAGAATAAAATACTGAATATTTTTAATTTCTGTGATATATTAAATGGTTTCCAATTAATTGGTACCTCATAATGTTCCGCAAAATGTTGTTCAAAACTGCACAAACAGCTGTTGATAATAAAATTTGAGGAATTTTTCCAAATGAATACATCCATTCTCTTTTCATGGGGAGGCACTCCACACTTTCTTGTTTGACAATGATTTATTGTGTTTAAGTTGAGTATCGACCTTCAGCGGTGATTTTGGAGCATCGCGGATGGATTTCAATAAGTTGTACCTCAGTACAGTCACAGTTGCCTGAAATAAAATTAAATATACACAACTATAACATGGCATTAAACTATTTCATCTTAATTAAAGGCAAACAAAAGTATAATGAACCCTTTAAATTTTTTAAATAAAAACAATGCTTTTAAAATCTCATCTTTTAAAAAACATTTGCTATAAGATTAATATAAGTTTTTAATATTGTTTAAAAGTTTCAGTTAGGTTCTATTTTGACATCCATTACTGTAAACTGGGTCAGTTTTTTATTCAAGCCATATATTCTCCACTACCGGCTTGATAGGCCTATCATAGCTTCATATACCTTACACTCTAACGTAAGACTAGGACAGGCACAACATAAAGTCCTCGGCCGTTAATTCATAACAGTGAAAGGGTAAACCCACATTTCACCAATGATATATTTTCTGGCCATTCCGGGAATCTATCCCGGGACCCTTAGACAAACAGGCTACCGACTGAGCTAAGGTGTCGGATAGGACATGATGTTAGAGGATTTAAACTCAGCTGGGGTCGATGAATTTTTTTGAGTGATAGAAATGTGTGGTACAACTTATTTTGGAGGAGAAGTAAGGCCATTGGTCCCGTGTCAAATTTTGTATGTAAAATATATTTGGAAGGTATGTAAAAATTCCTTTTCAGGCAAAATTGGTAGACCCTTTCGCTCTCGCTCATAGAAATTCTCGTATCCTGGTACAATCAGTTGGATCAGAAAGTGCACGTTAGATACCTCAAGTAAATAAAAATAATAAATAAAAATTGAGACGATTGTTTCCTTCTTGATGAAGCCCAGATCAGGTTTGCGAGCTAAGGCGAAGCTCCAGCGTCTCTTGCCTGGTCCAGTGGTTAGTGAAGGGGGTGAGCGAGGGTGTTGGTTCGGTCGTCATGACAACAGGGCAAGGCTTGTTGACGTGTGCCGTGATGAAGTGGCCGCTTGATTGAAGCCGACAGCCGCTTACTTGGTGGTGAAACTCTATTCCCCTCATCTTCTTCCTCCTTGGAACGTTGTATGGCCGAGAGGTGTAGATTGGAGCACACCGGTCAACTCACACGTTCGGACCGACAGATTGATTGTGCTCTTCAATTTATTAAGGGGGAACGTTTCAATTCGCTTTTTTCTTCTTCTTTTTTTTCACCGGGTCTTAGTACCCGTTTTACGCCAACATTATTCATAGTAATGGAGTAGAGATGAGTAAGATAGGATTTTAAAGGAAATGTACCCAAATTTGCGTGCAGGGAGAGTGGAAAACCATTCAGGGAAAACCACTCTTAGTTAACTCAACCGGAATTCGATCCCCGATCTCTCCGTCACCGTAATTCAGTCTAGCACGAGAGTGACGAGTTAAAAGACCATGCCACCACCAATGCGAGTATTTGGATATTTAGAAGCGCTCAGAGGAAGCTCATAGCTCTGACAATAGTCCCTACAAGTTTTTCTATTCTTAATAACACTGGTTCGAGTCCCGGCTGTTTTATCACCAAGACTCGTCTGGTCTATCCACATCTATCTATACTAATTTGGTGGGTAAGAAGGTTTCATTTGGGAGAAAATGTACTCGTATCTGTTCGGAGGGAGAGGGAGAAGCCCTTAAAGAAACCTCAATCTCAGATTACTCTAAACGGGTATTGAACCTAGACCTTATAGTAAGCTAAAAACTAGATAAAACCAGATTGGCGCCTTTGTCCACTTCCCCACCAATGTGAGTTTAGGTTTTGTAAGGAATTTTACTATTTATTTTTATTAATTATTTTTCCGCATGAATATTGTTTTTCCCCAAAATGGTTTTCCACTTTCCCTCCATGCAAACGTGGGTACACTCCCTATTAATACAACTTTCCTAATCCCTGAAACCACTAGATGAATTATTACTTAAGTACATAACCCGAACTGATAGTAAAAAGACACGGTGCTAAAAAAAAATAATAGAAATGTTACCCATGGAATATAAATAAATACATATGTTCCATATAACTAATGTTAACAATAACAAAGAAGAGTATAAACCGAATGGGAAACCATTTAGGAAAAAACCACTCTCAGTGCATTCATCCGGGATTCAAACACCGATCTCTATGTCACTGGAAAACAAGATTAAATGAGCTTGACATTTACACCACGTGCCCACTTGCGCGAGTAACTTATATTATTCTTTTATTTCCACCTTAATGTACTACAAATTAGGTAAATATTATTCTCTTTTATTTCCCCATTCGCTTCCTATAAATACTATTCCTTTATTCAAATTAACTTATGATAGAATGAAACAAAGCTTTACTATTACATTGTGAATATTGTGACTCAATTTCCGTTCTGTCTACTCCACGTGACAGGTAAATTGCCCCATATTATGATCACATGTTTGGGACACATACGTTTCAAGTCACGCACACTTCTGGAAGACTTTCTTGCCAAAGAAAAACATTCCCTAACCTGCAATTTGATCTTTCTCACCCCTTCAGACACATCATAAGTTCAACTATTCTCGGCGTGACCTAAGTTGAGTGAATCATATAAAAGCAATGTCAACTTTATTTTCACTGTCGCTCGACTACTTGTTTATACACCACTCTGTATTATCTGAACTCGTTATATGAGACAAAATATAACGTTTATTCTCTTGACACACGCAAAATAATGTTGGACAACCTCTCTGATCAGTTTTTATAGACACCCGTATTGGGGGGTATGCGGAATATATGTCAGATTCATCTAGCTTGATATGCCAGTTACGAGGAGAACCGGGTTCAAATCCCAGCCTGCAGATTTTTATTCCTCTAAATCCTACCTTTCTCATCGCATTATCGTTAAATTCTTTATAACCCAAACGGGTAGTAGGATATGGTGGTAGAGAAGTAAAGCTCTTGTAGACAAATTGATCTTCAATCAGAAGTTTGATTTTACAAGCTCCCAATATAAACTTATTTATAGATTACAATGTGACACCAATTTTAATTCAATTTAATGTTCCAATAATGCAATCAAAAATAAATACAATTATTATTGTGGAACTATCTGTATAACTTTATTACACTTCCATGAAATTATTATAGTGGTGTATTATTGACTCATAAAATAATATAATATTGTAGAAAAAATGTGTAAACTAAATTACAAATAATTCAATTAAATCTTTGAAACTATATGCAGTCTTATTTTCTTACTATGGCATTAGGAAATGAAAAATTCATTGCTGTACTTACAAAAGTATGCCACCTATCCCTATCTTGAGCTAGTTCTACCCAGGCTACCTCATTACACCCGATCTCTTTCAGGCCCATTCTAATATTATCCTCCCATCTGCGTTTAGGTCTTCCCAGTGGTCTCTTTCCATTGGGTTTGCTAGTCAGTACCCTGAACACGGTTCTAGATTCTCCCATTCACGTTGCATATCCTTCCCACAGTAATTATCAAGACTTGACCATCTTAACAAAGTCTTGTGATAATTATAGGGTATATACCTCATATTTATGTAACCTCCTCCATTCGACAGTATGCTCATCCGTATTAGGAGAAATAACTTCCTACGCAACTTGCTTTCAAAATCCTAAATTTGTTTTCGTCATGCAAGGTAGAGACCAAGTTTCACACCCATAGAGAACAACCGATTAAAATAATGTTTTGTATATTCTGAGAGTTATATTCCTCGAAGGCAGGTGAGATGTCAACAAATTACTGACCGAGTAGTAACATGCATTTTCCGACTATTCTATTCCTAATTTCCACTCTAATATCGTTATTGCTGGTTAAAATTATTCCTAAATATTTAAACTTACTAGCCGTGTTAGATGATAATATGTCGTTGGAAGTAATCTATAAATTATTGTCCTCAATATGTGTTCTCTTTGGAATCATACACTTAGTCTTTTCAGCGTTCGCTTCTAAACCTATTTCTTTACCATCCTCTAATAAAAGATCTGCATTTCTTGTCTCACCTTCTTTACTATTGCACAAAAAAGCTAAATCAACTGCTTATGCCTAATAGCTGCATTATATATTTTAATGTCAACTCTTCCCTACTCTATTGCAGTACCTTATAAGCATACTCTAAGGCTAAATTAAAACGTAACGGTAAAAGTGCATCTCCTTGTTTCAACCCATTATGTATTTCGAAAGTATTTGATAAATAAATTTAGAGTTTAGATTTCCTGACATTTAGTATGTTGCATAAAAAAAAAAGTTGACCAATTATTAGATGTATAGACAGAATTAGATTATTTCTCTAAATTACAAGATGTAGTTCACAAAAAAACTTAGACTATCGATACATTTTCTAACACAAGCAAAGTTCTGTATCAAAAGTCAACTAGATGAGAAAATGATTATAAAAAATAGTCTATAATTATTATTGACGAGGATCAACTTTGAATATTATTTGCAGTTATTCCTATATCCAAGTTTATTGTATGAAGAAAGTTTCACAGTTTGCAGATAGAGTTTGTAAGACTTAATAAGAATCCAGCCTTTTGGCAACGATCCAGAGGAACTGTGCTTTTCCTGCTACACGCGCGAGGAGGTTGTAATTCCCCACGAATTGCAATAGCTGTACTAAACGGACCACGGGGAACTCAATGGAAGGGATGGACACAGTAAAGTACATGCCAACCATGATAACTGTAGGACAAATAAAGGGCAGCAGCAAACCTACAGGGCTAATCGCCTCCAAGGTACGATGAATAATTGTTATAAAACTTGATGAATACAAGATAATTTACGTAATCTAGAAAAAGCCAATAAATGCCCGATGTAAAATGATTAATACATATTAAGTGCTTAAACATTCAGTTTTGTTAGCAAGGGATGCCCATCCTAATTATTATAAACAAACAAAAATGCCAAAGGGACATAGAGGAGGGTTAAAATACTTTGTTAAATTATTCATCTTAAAATTTGAAACAATGCAGCAAAGCATTGACCATTAAAAATAGTATGAAGGATTGATATTATACAGGGCCTATGTAGGCATATATATATATATATATATATATAATATGTACTGTACATAATACATACGAATAAAGATATATAGTTATATAAATAAATATTTATGCCTATATATACATACAAATACCTATAATTATATATGTATATTGTTTTAGTTTGTGACTGCCTTGAGTCGAAGTTTAACCAAGAAAAGGAAGGGTCTAAATAAACGCAAGCTAAGGTCAATTTTGTTTTTTACGATTTTTATAGCATTATTTTGTGTGTTTTTTGGGGCCAAAACAAATAAAATGTTATTCCGTAGAAAGGCTTAGTTTCATGTTCTACACATAATAATATCAACTTTTCTTCAGTATTTGCAACAAGCATATTGTAGTTTGAACATAAACTTTTTAATTTAAGAGAAAAAGCTATCATTAAATTAAAAGATGGTCATGATAAATATTAAAGATTAAGTTTCACTTAATTGCTATGGATATTGATGAATGTGATTTTCGCATATTCTATATATTTTCTTGAAAGATAGTTGTTGTTTCTTCAAATCTAACTTCATATGAGGGAATTATTTTCCTACGGGCAACATTACAACACTCAACATAAGCTGCGGCACTCTTTTTCTGTTGGCGTTGTCATTGCATTGAGATAAGTGTAACAAGTTTGTTCTTATCGTTGTCTATTATCTTTAATAGCTTTTTGGAAAGGAAATTAACCTTAAGTAAAGTAGGGCTTAAACATATATCAGGAGATGTAAAAAAAAAAGTATGTAATAAGGACAAATGAAATATTGTTCGCTTGATGAATATTGCTAATGGGAAAGAACTTATTTCTTATGACAAATTGTTTTTATAGAAGGATAGAATAATGTGAGAGGAAATTGTGTGTTTGTTTTTAAAGGGGTGGGGAATTTCCATTTGATCGCCATAAGATGTGAAATATTTTATAATGACTGGGTTTTTATAAGAAAGCTGAGAGTAAACAAATATAACTATTCAAAAAGTTAATGATAACACAATTTATTTCATTATTACGTTTGTAGTAGATTTCATAATTTGAAATTAGTTTGAAAAGTTAATACCCGTACACAATGGTGAAGCCATTCTAATATAAGTTCAAAGTGCCAACATTTACAAGAATTATTTATATGTATTTATGAACTAAAATTATCACAAAAAGGCTTAGTGTTAACATGTGTTGTCGATACTTAAATTATTATAACTGGCTACAGCAAACAAAACATTGTGTGATTTGAAAATCAAATTTTAAATATCGACAACTAAAGCAGCACAAGGGCAATCGATTAGCTTGAACCAATTGCGGTCCTTTTTATTGGGGTCGAGAGCGGTGAGGCTTCGAGCCTCAGACCCTAAGCTGTCGCAGTATTTAGGTCCCTTCTGTCTCACTTTTCTACTCAAAATGGCGGCACCCATGAATTACTAGCAACACTAAGGTTGTGCATAGCAGGTGAATTACTTTAAGGCTAATAATTACATTAGAGTTGTATATAGCAATGGTAGTTAATTACATTAGTTGTGTATAGCAATGGCTATTAACTACATTAAAGTTGTGTATAACAATGTTTACTAATTATATTAGAGTTGTGTATAGCAATGGTTAATAATTATATTTGAGTTGTGTATAGCAATTGTTACTAATTATATTAGAGTTGTGTATAGCAATGGTTAATAATTATATTAGAGTTGTGTATAGCAATAGTTACTAATTATATTAGAGCTGTGTATAGCAATGGTTAGTAATTATATTTGAGTTGTGTATAGCAATGGTTACTAATTACATTAGAGTTGTGTATAGCAATGGTTAATAATTATATTAGAGTTGTTTATAGCAATGGTTATTAATTACATTAGAGTTGTGTATAGCAATGGTTACTAATTACATTAGAGTTGTGTATATCAATGGTTAATAATTATATTAGAATTGTGTATAGCAATGGTTACTAATTACATTAGATTTGTGTATAGCAATCGTTACTAATTATATTAGAGTTGTGTATAGCAATGGTTAATAATTATATTAGAGTTGTGTATAACAATGGTTAATAATTACATTAGATTTGTGTATAGCAATGGTTACTAATTACATTAGAGTTGTGTATAGCAATGGTTAATAATTATATTAGAGTTGTGTATAGCAATGGTTAATAATTATATTAGATTTGTGTATAGCAACGGTTACTAATTACATTAGAGATGTGTATAGCAATGGTTACTAATTATATTCGAGATGAGCATAGAAACATTTACTAATGACATTGGATTTGAATACAACTACAGCTATTAATCACATTAGAATTGTGTGTTTAGAGTTGTGCATAGCATGGGTTATATTAAAGTTGTACATCTCGCATCTAGGTAGTTATTAGTTCACAACACGCTTTTATCAGAAAAGTGGGCAGAGATCTCTGAGAGACTTTAGTCTATAGCCCGGTTAGGTCGAAAGCAGGCGTGTTACGAAGTACTAAAAGTTATTTAAGTGCAATCCAGGGTGTATGTATTAATGATCATGAATAACAGTTTATTTTATATTGTGAATTTTCTTTACGGCTGTAAATAACAATCATGATATTTAATCATTTACCAGTAATCTTTTGTTTGTGGACAGATTTGTATATGTAGGAAAACAGTGTTTAGTTATTTAAATTAGCCTAAGAATTGAATAATTAAAAACAAATATATGCAATTTGTTTGAATATAGGATGTATTTAAAAAAACTTAAAGCAATACGATTACTTATTTATTCTTCATCACACACACACAGTTGAGTACTATAATATAACACAGAGTGTTTCCTATTCTGGATATAATATGTCATATCTCAAATAATGTTATTAATATATTTAACGTGAATTTTCTGAACAGGGCGATAACAACAAACTTAATAGTGGAAATGAAAATAAAGACCAATGTGAAGAAATACTTTGTAGTAGTTATTAATGATAAAGGAAATAATGTAAATTGATTTTATAATTAAAGTTAAACTGATGTGTTGTGTATTGTGGGGTGTGTGTATATCGATGGAACATTTAAATTTTGCCCAAAATGTTTCGTTCAAGCTTTTACATATTATAAGTTATAATGACTTCACAATGTTGCTTACGTGTTTTGAGTATTGTTCGTGATTCCAAGTAAATCTACAGAAACATGTCATAGATTTTACACATCTTGTGAATAAGTGCATCAATGTTGGGGTAAAATTTGCTCCAGAAAATATCTATATTGATTTCGAAAAACCAATAGACATTGCAGTGCAGTTAGTGTGGCCGGAAGCCTAAATTATTGATTGCGGTTTTCGCTTTGGAAAAAGCTGGTATCGTAAAAGCCATTCATTGGAGTTGAGTAAAGAGTATACTAGGCTGTACTCTGAGAAGGATTTTTTTAAACTATCTTTGGATTTCCGTTTCTAGCTCTCAACGAAGTTTATGAGGTTTTTTTCATGTGATATCATGGCTATCCAACCTCCCGATGAAGGGCATATCTCAGGATACTATGATTAAGTTCCCTCCAGAGATTTGAGATTAATTTTTATCGTACATGAACCACAAAGTAAATTATTGTGGATCGTGTCAAACAAAATTGAATATGCTCGTACTGTTGAATGTATGTATACACTCAACGCTCCTACATACATCTCACCCCAATATTTACACATTTGTGGAAGTGTTGAAAGACGTATAGACGCACATTCGTTTACGAAATAACACGTCCAAGAAATTAAACGCAACAGTGTAAAAATAAAAGTTCTTGTCTGATAAAATGAGAGTCTAGTTATAGAAAAATATAAATATATTTGACTTTGCTAAAAAGGTGCAATGTAAATTTTTACCTCTGATAGTATCGATGTTCTAAAAGGACAATATATTATGTAATTGTCTAGATTCTTACATTTTTAAATTATATATATATGTTCAACAATTATTCAGTAATTCAATAAGTTTAATTTCATTGTTATAAATAAATCATGTAAAATAATAAAACAGGCATCAAATAATTATGTAAACAAGACAAAGGATCGTTTCTGTACTACGCCATTATTTTATTTTATTTTTAGGTTTGACACCTCTATACTCAAGTCGAGAAATGTGGTCCTGTTGAAATAAATGTTTGAAATGTAATAAAATTTTCTTCATTGTTATATTTTATTTATTTCATATATTATATTAATTTTTAATGAAGTACTCAATTTACATAGCACCCTTGTAATGACAGGATGTATTCGTGTTAATGGACAGTGTCAGTAAATTAAGTTAATAAAATGTAGCGATATATACATGTATATAATACTTGAAAGTAGTGAAAAAGCCTATACGATATATAGCTAAAGCCAAAAAGTACACATTAAATAAACGTAGGAAAAAAAATAGTTTCAGGATTTTTTAGTTTTTTTAAAATTATTTGTGTTTTACCGGTTTATTCACGGCACCAAAAAATTACATTAGTTTTCCTGGCTCTCCCGATTTTCCAAATGCGTCGAAGCTCTTAATTAAGATGATCTCACCTCAAAAATAATCTTTAAATTAATAAAACTAATTTCAATTTATGGTAAAAAGTGAATGTTCGTATGAAGATTAGCTTGAAAATAAAAATGAGTGAATGTGGGAAAAGTGACTCACTTTCAGCACTGCTCGCACATACCATGTATTAACCGTGTGTTGTTATAATTTGTCTTGTCTTTATTGGGGCATGCGATTCGAGATATCTCCCTCTCCTCATACCTAACTCTGCCTCACCCCCTTCAACAACACATCCTCGGCAATCTACTAAAGCTTCTGCTTTCCGACTAATTGATGCTGAAGGGTTGTAAACAGTTTTTCCTTCGTGCGGTTTTTCTTTCTCCTGCTTTCGTTGCTTCTTCCCTACTCAATTTTTATTATGATTGTTTCCTTTGTTGGGCTCAATCCGGCGCCAACGTGCTGATTTTTGTCTATTATTACTCTCCCAGCCCTTTCTTTTCCAGTTCAATTTCCGCTTCTTTTTATTTTTTGAACACCTCTTCTTAAATAAAATACTCCTACGTTTCAACCAGAATTTCTCATGTATATCATATAGATAGTTCTCAAAGATGACATTGGCTATAGATTTATAATACTTTAGTTTGATAACATGTTAAACTACTACATCCATTATTGTTTCCAGCCTGTGGCCTGGGTCAGTTTCTTATTCAAGTCATATATTCTCCACTACCGGCTTGCTAGACCTGTCGTAGCTTCATATGTCTTATAATCTAACTTAAGACTAAGACAGGCACAACACCCAGTCCCCAGCCCAGCCGTTTATTCATAGCTGTGGAAGGGTATACTCTCAATTCACCAATGATACATTTTTCGGCCATGACGAGTATTGAACCTGGGACCCATAGCTCACTAGGCTGACATGCTACCGACTGAGATAAGGCGTAGGGCCTGACGACGTGTTTAGCCTTGGAAGAAACTATAATTGGTGTACGGATTGGTATTATTACTCAATTACTAATATGTTTAGAACATAGAAAGTGTTTTTGTGTTAGGTCTTGCTTTAAAGTTGTTTGATCTCTCGGTCATTGACAATTCAGTCATTGAATAATGTTAAAATTATAAATAAACCTTTTTTTAGCACCGCGTCCTACTAACCGTTCGGGTTGTAAGCCTATGTACTAATTATATTAATGGTTAGGTATAATAAAGGCTTAATTTAGAGGAAATGCACCCACACTTGCTTAGAGAAGGGTAGAAAACCATTTAGGAAAATCACTCTTAGTGCACCCGACCGGGATCAGACCCTAATCTCCCTATCTTTGGCAGCCTAGTACGACACTAGATTCGCGCGTAAGGCCACGCAACCACCGAAGCGAGTCAATAATAGGTCTATGCATGTTGTGTTTGCTTGTTTTACGCAATATGTGAGCTATTTTAAGGGTAATTTTAAGCTGAGTCTAAATCAGTAAAACAATCTAATATAACCTTGCACACTTAGCCCTAGCGCATGAATGTTCAGTGATTGAGATATTGGGGTTCTAATCCAGACCGGGTGTAATGGGATGGGTTTTTACATTCGGCTTACAACTAAATTTTCCCCATCTTCTTTCCACGTTAATTCGGGTGCATTGCCTCAAGCCACTCTCTTCATTCTTGACTCTTGGATTAAGCCGCTAAGTAATCTTTGTGTTAAAACGCATAGGCTAAAATAAAATAGCCACCAAGTCTAATAAAAATAGCGTGTCTATGCTACATCAATCTGCAGCTCAGTTTGCTGAAATATTAGCCAGTAATAACTTACCTTTGCCTAGGGGATGCCCGAATGTGCTAATCATACATCCTTTCCGTGGAGGTTCTTTCCATGTCCCGACAAGGTGAGAGGATTATGATGATAGTGAATCGGATCGGATGGATCGGATGAAGACCTTAATCTAACTTAAGCCATGACCATGGAAATTATTCTCCTTTCTAAAAAAAAATCCCCTGTTACTAACCGGGAATCGAGCTGGACTTTTAGGTCAGTAGCCAGGGTATTTGATCACTATATCACCAGGCTGGTTGTCACCGTGTAAAAAAGTACTCATTTCAAAAAATGTGAGCAATCTCTCTTTTTATAGTTAGTACTTTCAACAAAAGGCTGGGTTTTTTTCGCACCACGTTTATCTACAAACCGTTCGGGCTGTACTGAAATTTAAATTCAAATGAGTTAGTAATGGGTAAGGTTAAATTGATATTAAGTGTGTCCGCATTTGCATGAAAGGAAAGTGGAAAACAATTTTGTAAAATCATCCTCAGTGCACCCGATCGTATTTGAGTCCCAATCTCCCAATCATCGGCAGTCTATTATATTACGTCAGTGGCGCCTTATTAGTCCTTGAGGTCACCAAAGTGGGTCAAAAGGTTTATTAATTATCAACTTAAGCTAAGGGCTAACATAAATGTCATTAACTAACACCAGCGAGGTAAAAGAAAGGTAGAAATCCAAGGAGAAATCCCACGTGGAAAACCATTCTCAATTCACTCGGAGAAAATTCAAAGCCAGAAGAACCCCACGTCAAAGGTGACCAAAGGTAATGACTCGCTTTGGTGGTCGCGTATGGTTTAAAGGCTGGGGTAGTCAACTGGTTGATCGTGCTCGATCGTTCGATCTAGCGGTAGTTTTAAGTCGATCATGTAATAAAACTAAATCGTCAATTATTAAAAGTCATAATCGGTTACTTATAACCAATTTAAAAGGTTTAATGCAGACATTTGAATCTTACTAATTTTTACCTCTATAGCTGTGGGGACATAATTATGTATTTGAGGAAAGATTGAGTCTAAGACATAAACATAGGATGTCTAAGTTGGACAAAAAAAAGAAGAAGTAAAAGTAGAGTGGAGAAACAAGGTAGGATTGCGGGACCTTTAGTGAGTTTACAAGTTAATCGGGGCTCTAAAAGGTGTCTGACCCTTTATTTAAGGCATCTCTTTCAGAATAGAATAGACTGGATTGCCAACGATGGGCAACCCAGTTGGGCGTAGACATATTGAGGGTACATTTCCTAAATATTTTTCCATTCTCTCTCCACTCAAATGAGGGTATAAAAACTCTATGGTGTGAGCCCAAGATCAATCTATACCGACTGAGCGGCCGCCACCATTAGCGATATTAGTGCTAACATTTGCTGATAAAGGGTGTCATGTTCTCAGCTCAACGAACGCTCTAGCCGTTAACCTCAGTTTTCTAAACCAGAGCAGCTACCTATTTATTCAAGTAACTCCTCATTTTATCGTCACGAGGTTGAGTTTGATCTCGTTCCAGACTCACTGCCTCACAGGGAAATTCAGAAAGCGGTGTCCCTCTAAATTAAAGCTTACTCATCCCCACCCAATAACCCGAGTGTGTAGTGAGACGAAATGTAGGCTTACGCAAAATAAAATGCAATGGAAATCTAACGTATCAGACCACTCGCTGTTGGTGCCAGTTTTAATCTACCTCATTCAAGTAACCAAGTCATCCACCACCATGGCTCAGTCGGTAACGTGTCTGTCTACTGATCTAACGATATCGGATTCAATTCCTGGCCTGGTCGAAAAATGTATAATTAGTGAAATGTGGGTTTACCATTTCACAGTGATAAACTAACGGTTGGGGATTGGATATTGTACCTGTCCTAGTCCTACGTTATATTATAAGACATATGAAGCTGACAGTTCTAGTGAGCCGGTAGTGGATAATATATGGCTTGG
>CABFOW010001163.1:20129-110670 GCA_902141385.1 Timema californicum | reverse complement strand
GGGGGGGGGAAGAGATTTTAGCCCCGACCTTTCAATCATCAGTAAATTAGAATCAATTATCTTTACGTTTAGTCCACATGCGCGTTACAAATAAACAATGTATGCGATTCTAGCACCTTAGCTTAATCTTAAGTTAATCTGCCTATTTAGCTAAATGTTCAGGGTTCAAATCCCGCCATGGCTGAAAGATATATCCTTTCACGTTGATAAACTAACAGCGTTAGGTTATAGATTTGAGTTAGTTTGAAAGTCATGTGCTTATATAGTCAATGGGCTCAGAAAGTGTACTTTGGATACCCCAAAATAATAATATGTTTATAATAATACGTGAGACCTAATATAAATTTATCTACATTTTACTACTTAGACAGCACTTACTTTATCAAAACTATCAAAATTAACTTAATATTTAGTTCCGTTGCTGGATTTCTTACATGTAAGATAAAGTTTAACATTAAATTTTAAACATTATGTATTTTAATATAAAAAAGACACACATATATAACGTATTACCAAATAGATAATTGTCATTGTGACACAGGGGACTTTTTAGTACGTTGAAAATGAATTATTCTTATCATGTACCATTGGGTCGGTTTCAAGTCACTAAAAAAACATACTATTTAAAGCGATGTCATGCCAGTCCTCACTTTACCTAATCTTCACTCCCTAACATTTCTTTCTACGCCTTTTATGAAGGGCCGCTACTGATTAGGGTCAACAAAGAAATAAATTACCATAAACGTATTTCAAGTTAATGTTTTATTACTGTTTTATTATTCAGAACCATACGTTGCACGAATTTTAAACAATGGTAGCAAACCAAATAAATGCTGGATATTAACGTCCACGTTGAAAGCTACAGTCATAGTTTTTATAAGAAAGAATTTTAAGAAAATACAAACAGATTTCTTACGGATAAAAGTGATAGATTTTTTTCCTACTATCTTACTAGTGTTATTTATAGATATCTATAATATATATCAAAAGTGACAGCTCTATATCACATGTCTTCAAGTGATTTTTCTAGTTGTCAGATAAGGTTTATACTATGAAAAACTTGAACGTACATGATAAATATTTAAAGAAAATTAAAATAGCAATTATAAATACATTGCACATTTTATAAGACGAATGTATTTTCATGACTTTTGTTTTTTACTCAGTGCGCCTCAAGTACGACTCGATACCAAACTAAAGACGACGCCTACCTAAATCAGAATGGATTGGGTCAGTTTAATATGCGGAACTGGCACATTCCGATTTGAGTTTAAGTAGGTGTCGTCGTTTATTTAATATAGTACCGCACTTGAGGCGTACTCAATCTGACTATGAAACTCACACTTTTTTTTAAGACTGTGTTGTAAAAACACCGCAAGAATAAACTTTTGATAAATATAGCTAAGATATTTTTTGCAGCCAACATTAGAAATATTTTTATTTATCAATATTATAATTATTTTAAAAGTGACAGCTACGGATCACATGACGTCATGTATGAAAATAAAAGTAGCTTTACTAACCGTCAGATACTGTCCTTCCTATCACGTTCTACTAAAGTTACATACATACATACAAACCTAATCACGCCGTTACCTTGCGGGGTAGGCAAAAAAAACTGTAAATATAGCTCACAAAACAACAACTGTAAATATAGCTCAAAAAACAACCTGTAAATATAGCTCAAAAAACAACCTGTAAATATAGCTCAAAAAACAACTCTGTACTTGGTCCTTCCTCTTTACTTTCTACACACTTCCCTGTCCATACGTACTCCCTTCGCTTCAGCAACATCCAACACCGAGTCATACATGCTCTTTTATTCTTAAAACTCTTAATGTTTCTCTTTTTCACAAATTAATCTACCACATTTAGCCACTTCTTACATGGCCTACCTCTAAAGTTATGAAGAATATTTTAAACTAACTTTTAAAAATAATAATATATAGTATATATATATATATATATATATATATATATATATATATACAGGCATATATATATATATACAGGCATATTATAATATATATTATTTTGTATATATATATTATAATGTATATTATTATTATATATCGTTAATATATTATTATTATACATCTTTAATATATTATTATAATTTTATTATTATTATTATTATAGGTCCGTGGCGTCAGCCTGTAAGCAAGATATATTATATTTATTATTAATATTGATCCATAGCTTTGTATATTTGTTTCAGTTAATGGTTTGCTTGTTTGTTACCTTTGAAAACTCTACACTGTCATTTTAATACTTTAGTTCTGTGCTATGCTGCCCATATTAAAGTTACAACACATAGGCTTATATAGTCACATCCAATTTGTGATTTATTGGGTTCAATCTCCACCAACTACACAGAAGCTGTTTACTTCACAGTGTGGTCATCTGTGCTATCTACGGGAAAATACTGATTTATTTCCTTAAAGTTTAGCGTTATTCTCCTGTTCTCTCAAGGAATACATTTTCATTATGTTACAAAACATTAATATTATTATTATTATTATTATTATTATTCCACTTAGGTTGAAAATTGATTCATTTAAGAGCTAAGGATGAGAAAAATAGCTTATAATAAGTGCATCTGCGTTAGTGGAAAAGCAAGGTGGCAAAATCACAGTGGTAAAGCCACCCCTATGTGTTCCCGGGCGAGATTCAAACCTTTACACCCCCTCCTCTCTCAATCATTGGCAATATAATACATTGCGAGGCTAATGCCCCAAGACCATATAATCACTTGTGTAAAAAAACACATACGATATATATATATATATATATATATATATATATTTATTTATATGTGTACACTTTGATTTTGGTAGGAAGAACAGTAAAAGTTAATGATTAAAGTTACTAAAACAATTTTAATATATATCCATACAGCAAGTCATGCTATCTCCATATGTCACTTGTAATAGATATCAACAATACATGTAGAATAACACGAATAATAAAGTAAGATTTCATCAATGTTGGCCGCCAGTAAATATGTTAAAACTTACTCTGTTGTTATTCCAACCAAAATACGGCTATATATAGTGTGTATATGTTATACAGTGTGTACCATATATAGTATCAAGTCATCCAATATTTGAATCATCCTTCTTCCTAAATTTTTCTTTCTCTCAACAATTCCTTCTGTAGAATACAGTTCCTCATAAGGATAGTATTAACATTAAATATATATTTATATTGTTTATACATATAAACTTAAATATACGTGCATACACTTATATATATAAATATATACTTATATGTATAGCTGTGTTGAAGTTCATGAATACAAAATATGTAATATTGGTTGCAACATTTTATTGGCTAATATTTTACGTTTCCTCGAGATAATGTTTTGACACGCCAGTTATAAAGCTCTCGATTAGTTTTATCAGCTAATTAGTATTCCGTGCCTTTAGTAACATTTCTAGCACTCCAGTAATATCTTAAGTGAATAATTATGTCCACGATACCACTTCACTGATAATACACAATTTATTTGTCGATGTTTATTTTGACTTTCATATTGGTAAAGGATATTCAAATCATTATCCATTGTAGCTGCAACGTTTATGAATATTGTTTTATTTTAATATGGTTGTTATTAGTGAGCCCATTAGTGTGATCTAATCTTGTGTTATTAGAATCATACCAGTTAAATTTTAAGGGCACATCTCATCGTTCAGAAAAAATATGGGATGAGAATTGAGAAGAGAAACCACCTTGTGGAGGTTGACCTCGTGGGTCTTGGGGTAAAGTGCTCGCTTCGTGACCCAATGCTCAAGGGTTCAAACTCAGCCAAACTCAACGGATTTTTCTTGATTGATAAAAATCCGTCGCACAACTTCCTTCGGAAGGGAAGTAATGCTATAGGTTCCATATCGATTGTAGCGAGTAAAAGAACCCTTGAAGGTATGCGCAAGTACCTTTCTGCCAAAATTGGTAGACCCTTTCGTCTTCACTCATAAAAACTACCGTGTGCTCATATAATCAGTATGCTTAGAAAGTGCATGTTAAATACCTTAAATAAATAAATAAATAAATAAATAGAAAATAAAAAAAACTGTAGGAATAACATTTTTCACTGCAGTTGTTTGGAATATAAACCCAATCTCATGAAATGAAGATTGGCCCTGATAACAAATATTTTGGATGCTTGCGTTGTTATTTTAATTTAAAATTTATCCTTCTAATGTTCTTCTTATATTAAATATTAACTATTAAATTCAACATTTTGGCTATGTACCATAATCCTTTGCTTGGTTTTATAATTTACGAAAAAGTAAAATTAAATAGTACTCAAATTCATTCTTGTTTTACAATTATCATTTTTTGCGCCGCGCCTAACTACCCGTCTGAGATATCTGCATTTAGTTACACCTATTATAAGCAGGAATGATATATTTAAGAAATTGGAAAATGACCCTTGTACACATGAATCGAGCCCGGGACCTTTGGCTAAGTGCACCAATATTCGACCACTGAGCTAACCAGGGATTCTCCTATGCTCGAGATACGGCTCATGCCCGTAGCTACAGTAACCCCGTGGCTTCTTTGGTGCTGACTGACAGCTTTGAAAAGTTACCAGACCAAATTATATATCCCTACGCCGAACCAAATGATCTGCAAAAACATGTGTTTATCAGCTGTCACTTCTGATAGTCAAAATATAGGTACATACCTAAATGTTGACTGTCAGAAGTCAGCTGTGAGCTGTCAGTCAGCACCAAAGAATCCACGGGCTTACTAATCATTCACCCCACAAGCTTCGCCTTTTAGATATAGGTCTACTTAATTGTATAGCATTGCGTTCTCCCATGGAATGAGGAAGAAGAAATGTAGGGTATTACCCGAACGGGTAGTAAGACGTGATAATAATAATAATAATAATAATAATAAATGTCATTCTCATTTTTCTGTAGGAAGAGTATGACTTCATTTAGAAAAAGAAAAAAACTTAAGGTGATTGGCCCTCTTCATTTGTCGTGGAAATGCAGAGCCGTGGGAACAAACGGTTCTCTACAAGAATTTTTATTGTTTTGCAACTTTCTTTTCGGAAACGGGTTGTTCAAGAATATAAGCATGTTGATTAAGTTTTATTTTTTATAAAATTTATCTGATTGCCAAACCCTTCCTTCACCTCTGGCAAGATGTGTATTAATCACAACTTGTGAATGTGTGGAATGCCAGGCCTCCACCGTGGTTCGGATACCACGTTAAACTGTAGGTCCTCCATTTAATCTCACAATCACCCTACCATTACACATTAGCGTAAGAGCGTATAGCCCGAACGGGTAGTAAGACGCAGTGCTAATAATTATAATAATATTAATATACTTTTTATATACACACCTCTTCTTTAGTTTTAACAGTGATCAAAATATCATTAAAATCGACATTTTTCAATAGAAAAATGCCGTCTTCATAATAAAAAATGAGAAAATTTAACAAATAATGAACATTGATACATTATAATAGAAGGGGTGTTGAATATATTAATATAAAAATTCCACCTGTTCTCGAAAAAATTGATATTTCCAAACGTATGGTTCTTCCGCAAGACCTGTCCAGTAGCTAGTGCCATCTACGGTTTTCGTGATCCATCTGTTCTTGTTGGCGTGTAAGGATACTTTGGTCAGTTGTGAAGCCACGCCACGCCTTTCAACCTCCCACCCACCATTCCAAAAATAGGTTTTAGACTTACACTCGACAAGGTCAAGAACCTTAATACACTCAGCTGAGGTTCAAACCCGGAAATCCCCGTCACCAGAAAAGAAACTAACTAGATTGACGTTTAGTCCGTCTTCCCGCCATTGTAAGTCTTTTGAATAAACAACGATATAAAATGACAGTTGGATAGATAAAATAAATACTAGTACAATTTCCGCCATCAAATATTTACAAATATTAACACAGTTTAACACAACTGTTGAGTTACAATTTTATTTATCTCGTACCCACGCCGATGACCGCATTGTATAATGTGTTAGGCTCACAATAAAATGAATTACTTTAACAAGAAAAGTAAAAGTTCGAATCTCGGCTAGGTGTATTGAGACCTGTTTCCAACACATGTAAATTATCACCGAGGGTGTCCCATCTCCTATTTACGGTAATGCGGGTGTACTTCCTCTATAGATACCTTCCGCATCCCTATCCATTTGACCAAACCATTAATAATATATTTGAATTAAAACTTACTGATATACAATGTTTCTCTCATACTGACTCGCCCGTGAAAATACTCCTACAGTCGCCACTGAACTACATTCACACACTAGCATGAGGCATGTTTTATAATTAGGCTTGTAATTTTATGAACGTTCTAATTTGCTCAAGTTGAAAGAGATAGGCCTGTGTACGCCAACCATTAGCCGAGAATTCCTTCTAGTTTATAAATTGAAAGTTAATTTAATTACTGGAGATGTTTGTAACAACCCGTTGGGTTTTTATTAAGCACCGTAAATGGGTACGAAATTAAATGTTAGGTCTAGTTAGGGTTTACATTTGTTTCTCTTGTCAGGCAGAGCACGTGTAAAAATAAACGATAGTTATAATAATCATAATAAAAACCAAATTACAGTGTGTACTTATTTTAGATGACTGTGCTGATAATATTCAACTAAGCTAAATGCAGCCTATTTAATTTTCAAAATAGTTTTAGAGAATAGGTCTATAATCTACTGTATGCATTAAACCTTATATTAAAAAACTCATAAAAATAGTTTATTTTATCCTATAAAGAAATTATTATAATCATTAAAATTTTATTTCTCGATATTGTGAAGGATCTTGACGGTTTTTACTTTACCATAGGAAGATAAAGTATTGTAATCATGAAAAAATCAATATCGAGATTATGAAGACTATTTACATTTTATGTTAACCCAAACCCCAATAAGTGGATTTTACAATTATGTCGGTCTGTCTGTCTATCTATCTGCTGCTCTCGTATCGAGTGGACATTTTTGGTGCGTTAAAGTTGTGTGATACATTGTGAATGTTGTGTTATATTAAACCTCGAGGATATTATATGTGTATTTATTTACTAGTGAACTTTGATGTGTTGTGTTGTCTTACACATGAGTGTAGGTCACTCAAGTGTGCCTGGTCCATGTCGTCAAATAGGCCAGACCTCAAACTGGCTAATGTTGTGGTACTACATTATGTTCGTTATACATCTAACATAGGTGGTGGATGTGGGTTTGTGTGTGGCAAATTTAGATAGTGTTAATAAAATGTTAGAAGATGGGTAAGTATCCATAGAGAATATTTTTGTCCCAATTGGAAGATTTGCTATGTCTTACACTAAAGTAGTGCTGTCCAATGTCACACCGGATATTATAAAGATTTTTTGCAAACCAACTTGTCAAAATACGGGAAAATTACATGTCAAATGAGGGAAATTAAAATCAGCTCTAGATTACCACAGCTGTCCAATGTCTACTAATCTAAACGTGATGTTTATATCAATAGCAGGGAAGACTCGCTTTATTGACATATTAATTTGGAAATAGATAATATGCCATGGCGAGTATATTTGTCCACCGATGATGCTCTATTCCCGGGCATGTGGCGAGGAGCTGTACAAAATGTTGCGTTGGCCACCGAGCGGTCAAGTGAGACTTCACCGAAACACTACTTTCAGTGATTTTGTCTCTGGTACCCGTGGCTGGCACTAGCAAAATGACGTAGTTGGCTGAGGCCAGGGGCGGCGCTGACCCCGTTCAATCAGTAAATGTGTAAACTGTTGACTATGTACCAACTGTAAGCATACTTACTGTCCCTAAACAGCTCTCAGTCACTTTCAGAGATACAACAACAGGAAGTGAGGTAAAAAAAATGGATCTAGTATTTGGGAGCGTGGAAACTGAGAGTGTACTACATTGTGCTCTAAAGTCACCCGATAAATTGAGTGACTTTATTACATGTATGAGCGGGATACTATTAGGAAGTGGTTAATAAGAACCAGTGGTATGAGCTCTATTGGCGGGAAAAGGTTAATTTTTTTAGGAGTCGGTGACCTGGTGGTCTAGGGGTAAGGTGTCAGACTTCTATGCTAGGGGTCCGGGGTTCAATTCTCGGTCACAGCACAGATCTATCTGATTGCCAAACCCTTCCTTCACTTCTGACAAGACGTGTATTAATCACAACTTGTGAATGTGTGGAATTCCAGGCCTCCGCCATGATTCGGATCCCACTGTAGCATGTAGTTTATATAGAACAACACTAATTTGTATTGTACACAGACAATAGTGCCTTGTCATGGATGTTCAATCACCCTAAGCGACTAGGAAAAATTGGCCGTTGGGTTTTGAGGTTGTCTCAATTCAAGTTCCCTACTGTACATGTCTCTGAGAAAGATAACGTTCTTACCGATGTTTTGTCGCGCATCAACGAAGGAGTGTATCCTATACTTGCTTGCCATAGTCCTACTAATGTTAATTTTATTAGTTTGATCCCAAAATCATTTGTTTCTTTAGTACAACATCAACTAGAAGACCCTTTTTTTAGGGATATTATCGATCTAATAGGTAAAGGTGATAAGGTGGAGAATTTTTCTATGCATAATAATCTGTTATGCGTGCGGGGTAAGAACCATAAAGGTAGAAAGATTTTTGTTCCCTCCAGGTTGAAGGGTATGATACTGAAGTATTTACACAATTCTTCCTTTGGAGGCCATTTGGGGATTTTCAAAATTCATCGTAAGATAGCTAAGGAGTTTTCTTGGCCCAATATGTAACAGAATGTTAGGCAGTGGATTAGAAAGTGTGATGGTTGTTTGGGAGCCAAACCTCCACAGAACACTCGTTATGGGCTACACTCTGCAGATGTTGCTCATAGCCCTTGGAAAACTGTGTTTGTTGATTTTGTAGGCCCCATCATTCGTTTTAGCAATGGGAATAACTGTGTTCTTAGCTCATAGCTAAAATTAGTGGGGGTGCTGCTCCAGAAAATGTTTAGCCTTTGTTTAAAAATTGTGTAAGAGGAAAAAAACACGTATAAAAATAAAATTTATTCAGGAACTTTATAAAATCTTTTAAAAAACACCATTTTTTACTTACTTTAACTTAAATTGTTACATTTCAATCTTGATCTATTTATTTATAAATGAAATCCATTCTTCTTGTTTTAATTTGCGCTAAAGTTCAATAATTTTCTCCTTGATCTCTGGATGACAATTGAGGAAATTTTTCTCCATTGAAAGTACTGCAAGAGCATTTAGTCTTTCTATTAAATAAAATAACAAAAAAACAAAAAGAAATAGAATAGCTGGAAGCAGAATAATAATCTAATTCTACACTCTTCTACACTTTATCACATTTAAGAATATGGTATACGGGTTTTAAGCACAATATACGCTGAGTAAAAACAACCTTCCTTCCACCATCACGCCAGAGCTGGCACTGCGAAAGCAACAGTGCTTTCTCTCTACCTGGCAGTTCCGCCTTCTTCCCCACCCCGATCCTATGTGCGCATGCGCATAACAGTCAAACACTACGTTGCTAGCACGGTGAAGCTCACAGTTCCATATAATGATTTTGTTATCTTTTTCATAAACTGGGGGATGGCTACTGAAGTACTGACATTAAGCTTAAGGAATATATATTGTACTACAAAAATAAAGAAAGAATTAAAGAAAAAAGGACTCATTATATTAAATGTTATCGATAATATCAAGTGGAAATAGGGGGTGCTGCAGTTCCGCAGTGCCTATACAAGAGCCGCCACTGGCGATAATGGACCCAATTTTCGATCTAAGGTTTTTAGTGATATGTGTTTTGCGTGGGGAACTAAGCATGTTACTACTAGCCCTTAATATCTTGTCTCTAATCAGTTAGAAAGATGCAATAGAAACTTTAACATTGGTGATCGTATCCGCTAACATACAGTCCATGTGAGTTGATATATGCTAGTAGCCCTCGGGATTTCTCGCTCCACTACGTCACACCGCGAGATAGTATTGTGATGTTCCACATCCGTTTGATTTACCGTTATTCCCCCCTCCTCCTGCCCTCTTCGAAATGTCCTTCCCCTCTCCCCCTACAGCCCCTCCCCTACCACCCCCTCGCCCACTACCCCGGACATATTGGTTCTTGATGATTAATTATTAATGATTTTTAATTAATTATTGTTAATTGATTATTGTTAATTAATTAATTGGTAGGATAGAGATGTTATACTTTATTTATGGGCAACAGCGCTATGTAGTTTATTTGTTGGAGCATGCGGGCATCCGTGGCTCACCCTGTGCTATTTGAGAACCTTCTTCTCCAGTTGTAGACTGTCATCTGATGGCTAAACGTATTCGTACAGTCACTCCCCGCTCACTTCCCTCCTCTGACTGCCGGTCATTCACTTGTTGGACACGGGAATCCTCTCCCCAGAGCCAGTCATTACCGTGTTGTTCATCCCTCGTCCGGGGGTAATGAACCAGTCATTAACCTCTACACATTGAGGAGTCGTTGCCTTGTATTGACAGGAATGGATAGCGACACACTTACAGTTTCATTCAGACCCCCTTTGTGAAGAACCGTTAGCAGGCACTCAATATCGTACACCCAAGGAAAGCGGACATGTCTACATGTTCAGGATGCAACGCCAACTGGTTGACACAGGATTAGAACCCGAGATTCTTATTTATTATGAAAAAAATATCCCCATAGATTTTTCCTGTTAAATCAAGCTTTCTATATATTGACGCAAGTAAACTACGCTTATTTTATTTTAGATAAATAAATAAACTGCATTATTGATAATTTAAATAATAACTTAAGACTCTAGAACAGTGAGTTTCTAATATATATTTAATAATATTATATAATAATATATAATATTTAGCACCGCTTCTTACTACCCGTTCAGGTTATACACTTTAAGTACTAATTACTCTAATGGATTAGGAATTGTGAAGGTTGAATTAGAGGAAGTGAACCCACATTTGCGTGGAGGGAGAGCAGAAAACCATTTAGCGAAAAAACTCAGTTCAGCCGACCGAGATTCGAACCTTGATCTCCCCATCCTCAGCAGTTGAGCTCAATATGGCAAGCGCATTAGCCAATTACGCCACTGAGGCGGATAATATATATTTAATAAAATTTAGATTTTCAAAAAATAAATTATACGTGAATTACCTGAAATTGATTTGGTATTTGTAAATATTAGATTTTCCCTGTTAAAATCAAGCTTTCTATATATTGTCGCAAGTAAATTACGCTTATTTTACTTTAGATAAATAAATAAACTGCATTATTGATAATGTAAAAGAATAACTTAAAAACCTTAGAACAGTGAGTTTCTAATTATTTAAATTTTCAAAAAATAAATTATATGTGAATTACCCAAAATTTATTTGGTATTTGTAAATAAAAACGTTGAATCAACGGCACTATTTCCGGCTGAAACGGTTAGTTACCCCTTTAATATCCGATAACACCGCACAGCTTCTGACCATCCTTTCACGGACATTGGAGCGCTCTCTCTTAACAAAATAAAGTAACAAGGCTCTCGTCCTATGCAAGAGTGGACTAATTACAAATAAATGAAATGGCTAATGCTCAGTAATTGTTAAGATTTAAATTGTATCTATAACGAATATGAAACAGGTATTTAGCTTAGCATTGCACGTAGCAGGAAGCTCTTAACATAAAGAATGACCACACGGCTTAAGGCGCTACTCTCGCAATAGACTAGACTGCTACAGATGGGAGGAAATCGGGTTTTGATCCCTGTCAGATGTATTGAGGCTGGGTTTTTTTCGGATACGTTTCATCTAAACTCAATCTTCCTGCTACCAAACACATTAGCGTAATAAATATATACGTGTGAACAGGTAGTAAGAAAAATAATAAAACTGGATACATTGTTTAGTCCAATTTTAAGAGTATATGCCGTGGGATACCTTACACCTCCAGAAGTGAAGCCGTTGATTTTTAAACTGATATTATGCCAGTCATTCAATAACATCAATCAACCGGAGGGTTAACTGTGAATAAAATATACTCAATTATAAAATATGTTTTTAAAATTGAAATTTTTATTGCAAAAAAAATTATCTTTAGAAAAAAATTAAAAACTACGTTTTTTTGCTGTCGATAGAGATGTAGTTTGATTTATTTTTTGTATTAACTACATATTGACCACCTCCGTGGTCTAGTGGTAGAGCTACCAGATACTGACCCAGAGGTCCTGGGTTCAATTCGTGGGGCTTCCAAAATGTATCTGTGAAGCAGTAGGTCTTGAACAGGATCAAACCCAGCCTCGTGAGGACAACTGAGGAAATACTTGAATATGTAAGTAGCATCTTCGGTTTCGAAAATTGAGATTACGTGGCTGGAGAGATAGTTTTGCTAACCACATTACACCATCTAGCTTCAAATATTGGCACTATCATGGCTACTGGTAGCGGCCTCTCTGTCGATATAGCTTGCTCGCGGGGTCATATCATGGAGTTTGTATTATTATTAATTATATAATATAATTATAGGCGATCCATTGCCAATAAATACATGGTATATTCTTCTCGATGGCAATTATGAGTTCTTAGATAACTATAAAGACCAATCCGAGACTCAAAGGTTATCTCACAGTGAATACTATAAATTATTCAAAGATTAATAATTATTATTGTATTGGATGTTCTCACGCTCCTTTCTGGAGGCCCTATTATCAATATCTGCTTTGTGACGCGTCATTTAAAAGTGCAAATAACATTTTTGTACAGCGCTTCTCTAGTTTGGACGATCACGGGCTATGGATTCTCAGTCAGAAGCATCAAGACTACATTTCTTTAAAATTTTATTAAATTAATACTTGCGTTCCTTTTGCCCACTATAATAATTTCTTTGACATTCCTTCATTTGTGATTAAAGAATATTCTTAAGCGGTCGGAACTAAAAAATATGGACAACATAGCCAGCTCATCGGAGTCATAATGAATGATCATCGCTTTAATGCTTGTGGTATTTGCTTCATTTTAATATTCCTATTATTTCGAGTATTTGTATAAAATGAACCATCTATCTGTTACAATATTATGCCTTTAATGGCGTTTGCTCAAAAAAGGAGAATTTAGTTGAGTCGCTGCCTAAAGGTACAATTCTTCATATGCTCACTGATTTGAATGAAATCGTGGATTTATCTGGCACAGAGAGAATGGCTAGACACGAGCATATGTAGATTGCTTTAATAGATTTTGTAACTGCCCAAAAAAAGTTTCTTCCTGTATGACTCGGATAGTAGATAGGATATGATATATGACCAACCTAGAGTAAACATTAATATTTTTTTTTAATTTTCAATTCATTTATAAAAATATAATCCTTAGTTCATTGTCTCTAAGAAAATATGGCCGCCCTTAATCATAGTTTCTAGTATATTATATACATTAGAGTCAATGATGCAGGGTTCAATTCTCAGCATGGCTGAAAAAAAATATTTGTGAAATATGGGGGTCTCCAGACACAGTGGTGAATAAAGACGGTAGGGCTGAGTGTTGTGTCTGTTCTATATTTAAGTTGGTTTATAAGTCATATGCTTACATAATCAGTCGGTTCAAAAAGTGCATTTGAAATTCCTCAAATAAAATTATAAAAATAGCTTTTTTAAATAAATAATTAACTTATCTCTTCATTTTGAATTAATGTGTCTATAAATATTTAGTTATATACTTTATAGAAAGCTAATTAAGGAATTTTTACGCTTAAAAAATATTCACGTATTCGACAATATTGCTATGTCAAGTTTATCATTATGATTAAATATATTTGTATTTATCGTGATTTAATTTTTTTATTAGTACTGCCACCTATATTTTGTTTGCAAGTACGAATTAAATGGAAACAATGACAGCGTTACCAACCATATGAGCTGGATACTACTTTTGATATAATTTCAGCATCTCTACAAAATTGTAATTTAATCATACTGTCTACAAGCCTATAACCTAAGTGATCGTTTGAACGTACGGCAACCACACAGAGTTTGTCATTCAAACAAATGTAATCAAGTTTTAAGATACCTTATTAATGATATTGATTGAGTTTTCAATTTAATATGGTTTCTAAAACCAATATACAAGCTAATAGCCAACTTTAAATATAAGTGTAGTCTTGGCAGACTGTAAACAACATGAATGATACATATTTAAATATATTAAAGATTGTATTCATATTTTTACAGTATAGCCTGTAAAACTGTATTGTATATCCTTTAATGTAAATTATTCTTCAGGCAAATGTGGTATAATACTTCACTATTTTCACTATTTATTCATCAGAGACATGTTTGCGCATAATAATACTGAAATAAACTGTTAAATCTTTCCCCTCACAATGTAGCAGACGATAAACTTGTGCGTCACGCTTTAGACCTTGACAATTAGTATGTTTATGTACATCCAATATAATATAGAGACCACTGGGTCCGTGTAGTACCTCTTGAGACTAAAGAGTTGGCAACCTTCAACAGCGATTGGGGTTTATTTAAATCCTGTATCACACGACGCCACAATATGACACTATATTTAATATATATAAAAATTTAATTTAAAACATGTCATCTAAAAACGACAAACTGTGTTCCAGAGCCAATTTTAAGCTAAATAAATTCGATAGCTTCCGACCTTGGGTTGTTTTTTAGAATATAGTGTGTGCGTAAGCCTAAAAAAAAAGAACATTTGTGTATCAAGGATACTTTACTTGGACACCCATGGGCTTAGGGGCCTCTGACCACATTGTAAATAAATGAATACAAATTTAGGGAGATACTAAACGTTTGTGTCACCCCGAATGTATCATATTTGGCATCCTGCGACCTTTATTTCGTCTTTCCCAACCAGTCCCGTGTTCATATTCTTTTTCCTACGCTCCCTCTCATAATTTTCAATATCTTTATTAGTAATTAATGCAACTGCTGCACCCAAAATTAATCTCTGACGTTCGATAAATATCTGCACTAGAACCCAGTACCAAACTAGCAGCGTGTGAATCCTCTAGTCCCGTTTCCATTGTACTAGCTAGTATACATATATCTAGGCACTAGCTAGCACACTTGATTTATAGTACAAGCAAGTGTCGTGTGATAGTAGCTTTTTAGCGCTAGCAATGGTTGTAAGCGGTACTAAAAGTCAAACCGGCCTATTGGCGCCACATTCAAATTGTTGGCGTTTTTTGGCTTGTTATAATTGCTTTCATATTACTAACTAAAACCAGGAATCATACTATGTAAATATATATATATATATATATATTTCATTTTAAATATTTAAATCATACACTTTTTGTCAGTAGTTAGTAAGAAGTATATAATTATATATATATATTTATTTATTTATATAAATATTATAATCAATCATAATATATTTATATACTTCTTAATAACAACAGACTAAAAGCATCGGTTTCTATGTTAACCAATTAAATGCATTCAAACTCACGAAAAAAATGGGGAGATACTTAATTATAAATAAAAAATAGGTGTACTTCATAAAAATTTGACTTAGGGGCTTTTGCTCCCTTTATCGTATCTCACCTAAGACAGATATATATTCCATTCACGGTAGGAATTACTCTCTGAAAGGTCTTTCTTCCTACCAATATCCTACTATATAGTAGATTTATAGTAGGGAAAAGGGCCTTTCAGAAGTCAATTCCTACGGTGAATGGAATTGGGGGAGGCTCCTGCCCCTTTACCATAATGCCTCACCTAAAAATTATAGCTATGCAATTTCTTCCCTAAGCTAGCTAGGATAAAGTTTAGAGCATGCTGTCTAAAAAAAATACTTTAGGGGGTTTTTTGCTCACCTAAAAGTGATAGATGTGATTTCTTCACTAAAATAGTTCATATAAACTGCACTTTATACAAATTTAACTTTGTAGGAACTTCTGCCCCCATGGACATAACTCATCACTTAAAAATGAATGTCAAGAACTAATACTTAATAGGGTTTAGAGTGGGCAAAGCTAAAAGGCTTTTGCGGGGAGATTAGACTTTTTGCGGTTAGTTGAGGAACACATTATTGATCATGTGATTGGACATTTATACTTCCTCCGAAATTCAAGCTTTTCAGGAAATCCTTAGGCCTAAGATTATAGCGGAACGATATACGGTGAAAAAGGGTGATTTGTATGAATATTTTCTAAATAATTGTTTTGTCTTAATATATAGATGGCTGACTTTTGTGTGTCTAATAAGAATAATACCCAATGTACTAATATTCTTTAATTGCCATTGGTGCTTTTATTTAAATGTGGGCACACATATTTACTCAGGCTGTATCCGAATAGTCATGTACACTTTTGAGGTGTTAGTATATAACTGATGTAACTGCAAAATATCAAGTTTTCATTATAAGCAAATTAAGATTTTTTCTCACTAAAAATAGTCATTGATATGAATGAAATAGAAAAAAAAAATGAATATGAATGGTTTAGAGATGAAAGCTCATTGTATGTTGTTATGTTTACTATGAATTTTACTTGAACATTGATTTTTTAGATTAAAAAAAACACACATTTAAACCTAAAATTCTGAGTTATGTGTTGTGTCCCTAATAAATTATGTCTAAGATTTAGTATAATTTATTTTTAAAATACAAAAACTAGTATTTAATTTAAAAAAAATGACACCCTTCTTTTCACGAAACAATTTAGATAGAATTATATGATTATATTATAAAAAAGAAAAAAATATGATTTAAAAACACAGTAAATTGAAAATTATAAAAATACAAACTTATTATTTTTATTATTATTATTATTATTATTAGCATCGCGTCTTGCTACCCGTTCAGGTTATTCGCGCATACGCTAATGTGTAATGGTAGAGTGATTGTGAGATGAAATGGAAGACCTACAGTTTAACATGGGATTCGAAACACGGTTAAGACCTGGCATTCCACACTTTCACAAGTTGTGATTATTAAACTTTTATCAGAGATAAAGGGAGGGTTTGGCAATCAGATAAATCAGTGCTGATATCGAGTATTGAACCCCAGACCCCTACTCCAAAAGGCTGACACCTTATCCCTAAACCGCCAGGTCACCCAATATTTTAAACTAGAATATGAAATATTTAATAAAATTAAGTTATGTGACTTGTGTGAAATGTGTTCTTTTTCATTAAACTAGTTTTTATCATCACTTTTTGTATGATTGTCCAAGCATTTTTCAGTCATCCGCAGTGACTCATAAAAAGAATGATATTGCTGAGGAATTATTCTAGTTTTACATAGATCTAGGAGGTCATTTCGCTTTTCTGTAATATAAGTAAGGTTCTATTGATGTAGGCAGCTTCCAGCCGAAGATCTGGCAATTTTATTCTTCCTCCTCGCCTTACTATCTCCAAACTTCTAAAACCATTCTCACTCAAGTTGTACTTGAAGTAAATCTTCTTTAGGTCTTCTATATGATACTGAAACATTACTATCTTTAACCAATTGATTATTTTTCCATTTGTATCAATTTTTCTGTTTGTATTATGTCCTTTTGTTCTTGCGAAAGATCTAAAAAATCTGTTTGGCTCATCTCGATAAATTTATATTGTTTCTTTGTTGAAGCCGTAAGTGCCAGTATGTACCAACCAGACGGATCTTAAATATCCACATTCTTGCTGGGTTTTTTCAATGTGTGCATGGACGTTGTCGCATTCAATATTAATGCCCTAGTTCAAAGAAACTGACTGGTAGTAGTTGATAATTTTTAAATAATGTTAGCCGGTGACAGTTTATTTTAAACTAATAAACATGTCTTTGATTATAAAATGAATATATGGATTGTCATCTCTTAATCATGGTTATACAAACATACATTATAAGTATTATTAATATTATGATCATATTATTTACTCAACATGATTGTTATATGAATAAAAATAACACTATGTCTATAATTCAACCAAATCTTGACTTAATGAGAAGTATTCAAAAACCTATAAACACAAAAATGTAAGAGCTTTTATTGATTTATAAATCTTGGCCCGAATTAGCGTAAGCCACTTACATATTTATAGTGACTTATTTTCACTACATATCACAAATTAGTCAAATTATCCAACACAACACAACTCTACAACACTACAAAACAACCAGTATATCTAACGTACGTTATCAAAGATCACATTACTCTATGAGCTCTCTCTCTCTCTATTAGACGAAAAATTAAACAATTGCCGATCTAACACCACATCCACGGCCTGCCAAGGGTAACAAGAGTTGCTGTCGCCCTTGGACCCAAGGTCGTGTGAGGGGTGTATCAGCACACTTCGTAACTATTCGGACAGATCTGCACTTGATCACGTGATTGCTAATGCAAATATAATGTGAACATCAGAGGTCGACGACGCGTGAAGTAAACTATTTGGATACAGCCTAAGTTGTGTACTCTGTATAACCTAGTCCTTATTCCTTAGAAAGTTAAAGTTGACTAACTTCTACACAGTTACGGATAAGGACTGTGTCCAGAGCAGATACTTTAGCATAGATTTTTTACAGACTATGAACAGAGTCTGTGTTGGGGCCTTTTCATTGACCAATACATTTCTTCCAAAGCAGATTAATTACTTTTGTATAGGCCCAATCATTTGGATTCAAAAGTTTAAAAGTTAATTGGAGTTTACCTACTTTGGTTTATTTAAATGTTGAGAATTAATATTTAATACACTAACAAAAGTTATTAAATCAATTGTTCACCGATTATTGCAATGTATTATCGTTAATTTATTTTTGTCACCGCTTTAATTTATAAATTGGCCGAGACAAAATACTATAATAGACCCCACCCCCAACTGGCAACTGTAGAGATGGGATGGAATGTGCATTCAGCCGTTTAGTCCCTAGACTAAATCATTCGACTTTAAAATGATCATTGCAAATTTAGTACGAATTGTTTCACTGTCCAAATTTTCAAGTTTTGGGTTACAGATAAGTTTCTTCCGGATGGAGAATCTTGTTTCGTTTTTATTAGGAAATCTATGTCTAGTAGATGTTCTATTTATACATGCGTTATTTCCGTAACATAGTAAGGTTGGCTGGAATAAGAACACGTATTGCTTTTTTTTTAATGTTGCTGCTTGAGTGAGAATGGTTTGGTCGGGAATACCAGCTATCGATAAGATTCTCTATAGTTATTTAGGATGGAGCATGAGGGGAAGCAGACAATTTAAAATGTCACAACACATGATTGTTAACCTACATGGAAATACATTGCAATATCCAGGAACACAACACTTATATGTATAGTATACCATGATAAAATGAACCCTTAAAACATTTTATAACAAAATAATATCACTATTTAAATCATTATTTTCAATCATAAAGTAGAAAACTCCATGACAGTTCACTGTTTTATAAAATTTTAATCGATCGTCCAACATTGATCTCTATAATATAATTGGATGGACTTACACACAGGTACACATTTCCAGCGTGACGCTCAAGTTTATCGTCTGCTACACTGGTGGGGGGACAGATTTAACGGTTTATTTTAATGTTCTTATGCGAAAACAGATCTCTTGGAGAATTATTTCACACTTTCCTGAAGAAACATTTACATTAAAGGATATATGATTCAGTTTTACAGGTAATACTGTACAAGTACTAATACAATCTTTAACATATTTAAATAATTATGTAGTTATCATCAATGTTGTTTACAGTCTGCCAATACTACACTTATATTTACAGTTAGTTACTAGCTTTTATATTGGTTTCAGAAACCATATTATGATGAAAGTTCGATAACTATAATGAAACAAACTAGCTAAAAACTGTATTACGTTTGTTTGGATGACATACTTTGCATAGAAGTCTTACGTTCAAATGATAATTTAGGTTATAGGCTTATAGGAAGTACGGTATCTACTAAACCCTGAATTTAGTAGTAATCCCAATCTGTAAGGCTTTATTTCATACCAGGATAATATCATATATATTGGTAGGATAAACGTCCATTTAGAACGGAAGTAAAAATTTCCTTCTGGAAGGTAATTTATCCTAACTAAACACAAGTGTAGGGTAAGATTCTGGTACGAAATAAAGCCTACAAGCGAGCTTCCTTCAAAAATCATTGTATATATTAGACTACATCAACTTATTAAAAGACAAAAATAACCTTTTTTGAACTTTTATATGCTCTCCAAAGCCTTTACTAACATATTTATTTCATTTAACTAATCACACATTGATGTATATCATATATATTCAATCAAATTAATGAACAATGTCAAAATGTATAGGTGTAAGAGAGAAAGAGATACCTGAAAGTATCTTTCTCTCTTATACGATGATATGCAGACGACAGCTCGAAAATTTCAGCCACAGATATCCATCCATTTATATTATATAGATCAATGTCGTCCAATCACAGCTCGATATTTGCCTATACTAGCGAATGCCGTGGTTATAAAAATAACTAAAACAAGGTCGAAGTAGCTCCTATAAGAGATATCTGACTGTGATCAAAGCTGTCAGCTTAAGTCATGTCATATTAATTCTACAAATTTTCAATGAAAAATTATTCATTGTGTCTTATTTAAAAATTCATATATATATATTTAAACACCTTGTCCATTGATTCTTAAGACGTAAGCATATTTATGTAGGTTAAGGTTTTATCTATTTCATGGCTTCCTCGTACATAATGGTGTATTTTTATATGTAGATCAAGCATATTTGTAGTTTTGTGCTAAGATAGGTCCTTTGCTTTTATATATTATCATTATTTATGATTCAGCTTTACTATTTACCCTTAATTTTTTAACGCTTTTCTATGGCGTAGCATAATTTATTTTAAATTTAATTTAGCCTAATTCTAATTCTACTATTTACTATTATTCTGGTTATGAATGTGATCTACAATTTAATTTATTCAAGCAAAATAAATATTTTCCTGAGCGTAGCATAATGGAAATAACAAGACAACCCGTATATTAATTACTATGACAATTAACCTTTCATTATGTTGACACTTACCCAACCCAGCTTGTCCTAACCTTTCATGTTCTAGTAAATTAAATTTATATTTAGGCCTATAGATTAAATAAACTAACTATAATTAAATGTGGGTGGTACACATACAATGAAATGACATATCCATTTTAGTGCACATTGCGCAGGATCATAAGTGTAACACAAAGCGTTATGGAATGACATCCTCTTTCCAGTGGGCAGGATCATTGGAAAGCTGGGCCTACACTGCTTCGTAAATACTGGTGTTTACATTTCAAAAGTTATTTGGGGTTATTGTCGAGCTTTGTTTGGATGTAGTATTTATTAAAAATGTTAAAATTTTCTAAAGCTTAGTTGCAGTAAATTCTACTTACTTTTATATGTGTAATAAAGTGAATAAAATATCTAAATATTGTAGGCCTACAAGTCATTCACGAGCTAAGTTTACCTGGATGACAGCTCAAAATATTACTTGAAGTAATCCCTAATATAACACTACACCAAAAGCTGACATGACTGTAATGAAAACAGATGGTAATATATTAATGTGATAGTTAACCACAGTAATTTAGGCCAATATTATTTATATATTTAATTGAGGTCGGACACAAAGTTTATTTGTAGTTTTATTCCACTTAAAAAAATATTCACACCACTGTCACAAAAACTTCTAACGAACATAGCTTCAAAATGGCGACTGACGAATCTAAACTATATGTTTGAACATAACGGTAAACAAGTTTCTTACAATGATGCAGACACGCAGTTGATGAAAATATTTTATTCATTTAAATATTTCAAAATGCGATAAAATAATCATAAAATCATTTATTGTATGTAAAAAAAATGACAAGAATTTTTTCTTTTCCAAGTAAATACAATGCCTGTATTAAAAGGTATTGATGTGTGCACTATATTAAACATAATCGATAACGTTCCAAAACAAAAAATAAGTACTTTTAATTGTGTTTAAAATATTGTTTCGAGTTGGAAAAAAAAAGTTATTTAAAAAAATGAAATAGTATGAGAAAACTTAAGTTTACGTTATTTTAAATGTAATTTATAACAGATAATTAAAGATCTTTACATTTATAACAAAACTGTGATCTTTTACAAGTGTTGGCAACCCAAGACCTAAACATATGATTTTCGAACTGTCATCCAGGTAAAAACATATCGTGAACGGAATATACCATAAAATGAAAACAAGCTCAAATAGAACAGATGAAGTGTACTATGGCCCATGTTATAGGCTACCTAATCTATTGATTTGTGTCATAACACTATGAGTTATGTAAATATATAGGTGCAAAACACTTCAAACAAGATAGGTTTACATAGAACAAAAAAACTTACCTGAGTACTTTATTTAAACCTTTCCTTTTTAAGTTAATGAGAATAAATAGGCTAGAAATTATATTTTTAGCTTTACAGTAGCAAATTAAAAAACAGTATTTAATCCATTCTCACTTAGATAAGTTATTGAGTTTTAGATTGAAGCAATTAGTTAAAATGGCAATTGATGGAATAAAAAACATAGGTTAGGTCTAATAGAATTTATGAAAGGTCAAAATAACCCATTTTTAATTTAACCTAGCAAGCAATAAACCTCAAATTACTTCACACACTGCTAAGTGAAGAGGAAAGACCATAGATTGATACATAACAAGAGTGCTCGTGGATTAAACCCAAATACCATACTTTTAGGACCTTTCTTTTTAAACCTTTAATGCAGGGCTCTCCATGCACCTGGAAAACCGAGAGAACCGGATACTTTCTCTCTCTTGTAAAAGCCAGGTAAACCTAAAGAATTCTACAAAATCTAGTAAAAATACATTACTGGAATAAATGGTAATTAGGGACAATTAACTGAAAACTTAAAATAATAGGTTCTTGGATTGTTAAAAATATGAACTGAAGAATTAAACACACAGATTAAAACATGTCTTATTATACCTTAAACAAGGGCTGTAAAGCGACAGAAGATGTATTTTTCTGTCAATCTTAAACCACCCGGTTTTAAACATAAGCTAGGAACATACATTACTTCACACTAGTCACTTTGAAAAAAAAAATGAAATTTTACTATGCCTACTAATTTTCTTCATTCTAATCTGCCTGGAAAAAAGGGAATATCTTTAGGAAAATCTTAAAAAGGCAATAAATTTGGCATTAGTGGAATAGTGGCAATCCTGCAACAACTAATAAATCTTACTGAATATTAACTGTTATTAAATAAAATTGAATAATGTCTGCTCTTTCACTTATTTTCAAAAATTATTTCAAATCTGTATAAAAGTTAATTGACTTTTTAAAATTAACCCTGACTTTTCACAATCACACCAAATTCTTTTACTTTTTAGAATTATTTCTATTGTTTTCAACACAGAATGACACATAGTATTATATTTGTACTTTGTTACACTAATTTAAAATAGCCTACTTTTATTGTTACATTTTTGCTTAGTCACACCACAATGGCGACAATTCCGTTAATGTTTGCTGAAGAAGATGTGGAGTTTGGAGGTAAACCTGGAATAGCAGAGGACTTTGCATACAGAAATAATGTGCAACAGGCTAGTCTCAATATCCGTATGGGTAAGACACTCAAATAATGAACCTATAATGTAAAATAACATAGTTTTTAATAAATTGCTTGAAAAAAGTCACATAATTATTGTAGGCCTATTATATTTATTTTTTATAAAATTTCAACTTACAGACTATGCATGAAAAACAAAACTTAATTCATATTATATATTTTAATAAATCGTATTTTGCAAGCAAACATTTCAACTATGTGTGTCTATAGATACATATCTAATCTTAAAGTATCTCTACTAACCAATGCCTATTTTTTATTTCTTTAGGTTTTCTTAGGAAAGTTTATGGACTTCTTACAATTCAACTTACTTTCAGTGCTATTATTGGTGCTATATGCATGTTTCAACCAGAAGTACGAACATTCATTCAAACCAAGTAAGTAACTTTATACACTTATTTATTAGCTTTAGGCTTAGATTTATCATTTTGAACACACAAAAAATCTTACATTTTCATAATAATCTAAAGTAACTTATCTATTTTATATGGTAAAATTCTGGTAGAAAGGAACTTTTAGAAAATACAAAAATATTTTTATGTTAAATATTTTGATTTTAATATATGGTATTATTATTATAATTTCTTATCCATTGATTTAATTATCTATGAAAAGTGATAGTTTCAGATCACACAACTTTATGTTTATGTAGATATGAAAATGGTTTCATTAACTTTTATAACTGCCAAAATGTTTAAGGATTTTTTTTTATAATTGAGGCGCTCGGGGCAAAAACAGGATAACCGTTGCCAAGTGAAAAAATTTACCGGCAGTGATTTTTGGCAGCTTACCTCTTAAACTACAAGTCGTTTCAAGACCTTGATGATAGTTGATATTAATGAATATTTTATTTATTCTTTTATAGACAAATTTCAGGATTTCATAATTTAATTGCATAAAATATTAAATATAAACGTATGAATCCTATCATGTTTTCCCCTAGGTGAACTCCCTCAATTGTAAAATAAGTTCCTGTAATTAAATTGAACTAAACCTTGGGATATTTATTTTCCTAAATGTTTTTCTATTCTCTTTCCACACAAATGCTGGTACACTCCCTGTAGATTTGACCTTTTCATCTCTAGCTCACCAGAATAATTAGTATGTATATGCATATAACTTGAACAGGTTGGAGTGCTGAAAAAAACTAATATTGAAACACCAACTTCATCCCAAGTTATTTTAAGAAGAATATATATATAGGATAAGTTCTGCCTAGGCGAAGCAAATCTAAGCGCATCGCATTTAAAAGAAAAGGAAAGTTACAATTCAGTGCTTTTGAACATAAAGAATATCAGTAAGCTATGTGTTTCTATCACAATTATAACTACAGTATATAGAAGATACAATGTAACAAAACCAGGCCTGAATTTAAGAGAGGGCAACAAGGGCTAACTCCGCAGAACCTTTACAAACTGTTGCAATAAAAATAAATTCTAGTTTCAATCTCTAGATGCCGTTCGTGGTATACCTTTAAAAACAATTTTTTAAACTTATGACACATTATTACTTACGGCTAATTTTTGTTTTAAACATCTTGCCTATCTAATTTATTATGATGACAATATTTCCTTATTTATATATCTTTAACATTAATATTAATAGTTAATTATGAAAAGAAAAATATTATAATGTCAAAATTTAGATGAAAATATTTCCTTATTTAAATATCTTTAACATTAATTTAACATTAATTTTCTCGAAACCCCACCCAAATCAGTCAACATTTCCCCGTCGTACCAACACTTTGTGCCCTTCACAACAACTTATGTAAGTTTGTTTGTTTAATCATTCTTATTCCTTTTACCTATTTACTATTGTACAACAATATTTCCAACTCTTTAATATTATTATATCTTCATACTTCTTTAATTTCGTTTTACAGTTAGCATGATTATGGCACCTATGTGTCGAAACATTTCTGATTGAGTATTCCAATGTCTTTTGACGCTGGAAATGCAAAAAGGAGTAATGAGACAAGAAATAATAGATAAGACTTAGAATATTACGAAATTCTCCACATCAATTATATTTGTTTCAAATTGTTTAAACTAAAAATTAAAATTTGGTACCTGTCAGCTTTTATACATGTCAACTCTATTACTTATATATACTTTAAACCTTGTTTAATTAAATATTCATAATTTAAAGTCGTATATTAATACTCAATTAATCTTGGTGACCTGGCGGTCTAGGGGTAAGGTGTCAGACTTCTGTGCTGGCGGCCAGGGTTCAATCCTCGGTCCCGGCACAGATTTATCTGATTACCAAACCCTTCCTTCACCTCTGACAAGACATCTTGTGAATGTGGGGAATGCCAGGCCTCCACCGTGGTTCGGATTCCACGTTAAACTGTAGGTCCTCCATTTCATCTCACAATCACCCTACCATTACACATTAGCGTAAGTGCGTATAGCCCGAACGGGTAGTAAGACGTGGTGCTAATAATAATAATAATAATAATAATTAATCTTCATTTTTTTGCAGATGTTAACATTTTAACCCAAAAAACTTTTATAATTTGAATTCTGAACTTACATGAACTAAACATTGTATTGTATAACCCCTTTTGTTATGTGTATGGTTTAAATTATTATTAGCACCGCGTCTTACTACCCGTTCTGGGTTATACGCACTTATGCTAATGTGCAATGGTAGGGTGATTGTGAGATGAAATGAAAGACCTACAGTTTAACGTGGAATCCAAACCACGGTGGAGACCTGGCATTCCTCACATTCACAATATGTCTTGTCATAGGTGAAGGAAGGGTTTGGTAATCGGATAAATCTTTACCGGAACCGAGGATTGAACCCCGGATGCCAGCATAGAAGTCTGACACCTTACCCCTAGACTACCAGGTCACCCACTTAAGGTTTAAAACATTTTTAACGTGTTTCATGTATTTTAGACTTATCAATCATCACCTGATATAATGCTTATTTGATGATAATTTTTTTTATTAAATGTGTAATGTTCACTATTTGACAATATGCTATGACCATAAATTAATCTATTACATATTTTGATTTTTTATATCAACTAACTTAACCAAATTTATCAATAGTTCATTATGAAAAGAAAAATATGATATTGTAAAAATTTTGTTAAATAATTTTTTTAATACTGGTGCCTCCATTATTATATAGAGCCCTGACTAAAATATCATTATCATATCACTTTTCAGTCTCAGGACAGCTCCATTCCTTTTGTCAGTGAACTTACTAGACCACCATTGCACCCTGACCTATTTGCCTCCTCCTTCAGCTCCCAGAATTTTCTTCTTTCCTTCAAGTCATATAACATTTGAATCTTCTTTCTTCCTGAGCTCTTTTTTCCCTCAACCTTTTCTTCTAGGACTGTCGTGCAGCAGAAAGTTCCTCCTAAGGATCTGTTATACACAATTTGCTTTGTACCAAAGAAACACATCCAAAATTGTTTTCTTTTCACCCACTCTTCTTAGGACTTCTTCATTTGTCACCCTAGCTGTCCACCACCTGCTCTTCTCAAGTCTTCTCCAGCATCACATTTCAAAGCTCAAGTATTTCTTTTCTATCTTCTTAAGAGTCCAAGTTTCTGCTCCAAATGTAGCATTACGCAGTTTCTTCCTCAGTTCCAAACTTCACTTGCTGATCAGCAATAACTTATTCTTGTTGAGAGCTTCCTTGGCCACGGCAATCTTTGACCTAATTTTCTTGGTGCATAGGTATCCTTTGTCAGTAGACTTTCCAGATACTTGAACTGCTTTCTCTTTTCTAACTCCTGGTTTCTAATTTTGATTTTCAGCAGCTCTTCATTTTTTTAAATCACCATCACTTTTGACTTCCTTCTCAATGTTCATCTCCATGCCTTATTTTCTCGCTCTAGCAGGTTCATAATTTCCTGTGACTCTTCTTAACGTTTGGCCAGCAATCGCTTGTATATTTTATTTTGTTGATGACGCGCCCTCATATTCTGAAATTGCCCCAACCCTCCAGGGTTTTATGTACACACTTTTAATTCAAATAAAATCAATTAGACTTCTAACTTTTATATTGATTCCTCCCAAAGCATTCTTTCTCATATTAACATTGCTATAGTTTTTGTCATTTTTATTGTAAATAAATATGTAGCCCTTCACTGAAGCACTGTAGTTAGTTCTATTGCAGCTTCACTTTATAAACAAAACAAACTTGTACATTTGCACATGAACTATTACATATTTTTACAGCCTTGATCAGTGATAACACCACACTGATCTGTTGAATGTTCTTGATATTGTCCAGAAATAACCGAGCACACATGACTTCACCTGGTGATGCTATCAATTTAAAGAAAGTATTCCACATGGATAATTATTTTCACTTTGTTTCAATTCGTTTGGTCTAGGTGTGAGCGGGTTCATTTAAATTTGCGCAAAAAATACTTTTCTGGGTGCCACTTCTTTTAAAGTACTATCTACTATTTCAGCATAGATTGGAAGCTAATGATTATCACAACACCAGTTACATTATAACAGAAGTTATCTTGTAAAACTACAGGTGTTTAAAAGAGTGAAAGACACTGTTCTATTTTTTGTATTCGTGTGACAGATACACACACTGACCACATGCTCTTCACCTAGGACATGCATTATGTGCCATAATACTGTTTTACTGATTCAAACCTTTTCTCTAATCAGATTCTAAACTTAATTTAGTATAACTAAGGGGAAAATCATAACTGTAAGTCATAATATATACTGCAGTTGTCTTATCAACAAGAATAATTTATGTGCTACAAACTTTCTAAAATAAGATAATAAATTTTTCCTATCAAAACTAATTGCCCTTGGTTAAAAACTTTGTGACGCTAAGAAATCTGTGTAAAGTAAGAAGGCACCATTTAGCTGAACCTTGTACAGCTTCTAACTTTTGAACAGTTAGGCCCGTATGCAAGGACGATGCTGCGCACAGCCAGAGTACAGGCAGAGTATGAGCCTCGTGCTAGTACGATCTATGACGCAATATCTTGAGTCTCGCCAAAGTCTGGTCCCGGGCTGGCTCAGGCTATACTCTGCCTGTACTCGGAGGATATTTCCACAACAAGGCGCTGCGCGCATAGACGATCGAGACACCTGTTTTCACGACAGGCCTCATGCTCTGCTAGTGCTCAGCCTGTACTCTGGCTGTGCTCAGCATCGTCCTTGCATACAGGCCTTAATGTTAACAAACTATTGCACTTCGAAAACTAAGACATGAATTCGAGACAAGCTGGCCTATTAGTTTGATAAAAAACCTCATTAATAAATTATATAAAATCCGCACCAGTGGGCACTCAAACTAATTGGTTTATTTAGTCTAGTTTGCCCTTGACAATGAGGTCAGGGTTTGATTTTTGGTATGATATACTAAGATTGGGTAATTTTTTCTAAATAGTTCCCAACTCTACTTCTACATAAATGTAGATACATGTCCTATAATTATATTTCCCTCATTCTTACCCCACTAGTAGAGTTAAATATGTATAACCCAGATGGTTAGTAAAACTTGTAAAATTGCTCCTCATGCACTGCACCAAGATATGAACCGTGCCCACCCTATATTTACTTTAATATCTAATTCCTGATTTTTTATATTTTTTTAGTGACTGGATGGTAATGCTTGCTCTTATCTTGAGTATAGTTTTCCTGGTTGCTCTCCACTTAAAGAGAAAGGAATACCCAACCAACTTATTTTTGCTAGCTGCTTTTGTAAGTAAATTATCTAAAATATTAAATACTCTTAATGTTATTTTTCTCTTACATGAATTATTATAAAATGAAGAATATGGGGTAGGTGCTGAAACATTAAATCATGGTTGATAGGAACTTTGGTGTGAATAATTCATAATATAGGCTTTTATATGAAGATGATAAGCTGATTAAAATTTGACATTTCCATTAAAGCTGATTATGTACAAAAGTGAGGTAGTGTGCTTCTCAGGGCTTGTGATGCATGGCTCGGCTTTAGGCATGCCTCGCAAGATAGTTTTGATATTCACACACCCATTGTGAGCATTGAAACTATCATGCACATCACACGTCAGTAGATGACATGATTCCTACCCCCCACCCCCCTCCATTTCCTTGACAGGAATATTTATTTTGACGGAAAATTCGTGCCTCAGGGTGAGCACATCAGGTATGGACAGAGTGTGAGGTTTGCGTCACCAGCCATGCAAAGCACGCTTCCTCACACTATCTGTACGTGGCTTAAGACATTGAGTTATTAATTATTTGATAACACATTTAGTAAAGATTTAGCAGCATATTCATGCAATACACATGTTTATATTTTAGTTAACTTTAAAAGAATTTCACATTGTTTTACTCAAATTTATCTTTCAGAATGCAATATCAAATAAAGTGATAGGTCAGATTTACATGTTATGAAATTCAAATTGTTATATTATCTACAATTCCTGAATCTAAATCTTTTTTCTAGATCTTAGGAAAACAGGATTAACTCAAAAGGATAACTTTATTGTATAGCTACAAGTTCACTTATATCCTATATCCCCCAGTTTAAATGATTAAATTTACATCAATGGCTAAGTAGTATAAGTTTAGAAAATGAAAATTTAATTTGTTATTTGGACCCACATTCAATTAAAGGCTGAATTAAAGTTCTGTATCTTTGGGTGGCTGATAAGTCAAGAATATACATTATACTCCTTAATCTAAAAGAAATCATTTAAATACACAGAAATACATAATCTCATATATTTTTAGGAGTTATTTAATGAATTAATTTAACATTGTTTCTATTTAATTTCACCATGTCTTATAATAGGCCGTTCCACTCTTGAAGTACAGGTATTATGAAGCCTACAGCTGTCAGATCTCATCTTCTTAAGACAAATTGACAGTTTTTATATTATAAATTTAATCACGCTATACACTGTGTATACATTTTATGGCGGTACATTTGAAGTTTTGTTAATGACATTTGTTTATTGTCGTCGTCTGAATGTGGTAAGGTGTTAGACTCATGCCATTGGATTCAACCAGGATTTATACCCTGACTTGCACCAGTGAATGTTAGATGAATTAATGTTAAATAACATGCTTATTTAGTAGAAATACCTTTAAGCTACAAAATGAAAATTTAACTGATAAGAAAAAAGACAGTGCTAATGGGTGCCACACCACCAATGTCGTCTTAAAAACCTACAAATAATAATCTTTTTAAGAAATTCATACATTTCTCAGATATATTTGATATTATACTAATTTTCTTTTCCATTATCATGACTTGTGTCGCTGTTAGATCCATTGGGCATGAACATAAGAAATGCATCCATCTTGTAAAGAGTTCCTTTCAAGTTTATAGAACATTAAAGATAAGGAGGCGCTTAAATCAAAGCTCGCCTGGGCTCAAAATTATTATTGAGGTGGCCTTGGAAAACTATTCAGGATTTACCACACTCGATATACACAGAAAGCATTAAAGTCCTTTTTTTTCTGTCACTGACAGCCCAATATTTTTCAAGGCTGACATTTAGTTTGCGTCTCCACTGATTCAAGTACTTAATTTTTAATAGTAAGTGTAATTTTTTTGTTTGGCATTTCAATTCAGTAGATTGTCAAAAACAAGGGAAAGAAGCTCATACCTACATTATAAACAACTAAAAAGTTACTCTAATAAATATTCATTTTCTTACTTCTACTTTATTATTATTGAAGTTTATAGGCCCATCGACACAATGAGGTCATTAGAGCATACTATTTTTGGATTCTAACACAGGCTTTATCCACCATAGGAGCATGAAAATAATTTGATGCACTGAGAGAGAACTTTTTTTTTTTGACCATATGAGTTTTAAATAAATTATTGGAAAGCTTTATGTGAAAATATTTTATTTTCTTACTTAATGTACAAATAACTTGGGCATATAAACTACAACTTGCTGTTCATGTTTTAGCATTGTCTGTAATGTTATACTTTTTTGGGAAATGTGAAAATCAAGTATTTAAAAAAAAAGTACTGTTTTATAAATAATTTAGTTTGATGCTTTAGTAATCTTTCAATTTTAAATTATCTTTAGAAACTGCGTTACCTGCATTAATAGTTGCATGGACTAGCACATCACTATTAGGTTATGGGTAGATTGGGGTTTGAATCCCTGTTGGGTGTATTGAGGGTGTTTTTTCCTACATAATGTTCTACACAAATTTGGGTAAATCTCCTCTAAAACGCTAGCTTACTCATCCCTATTCCATTAGCATAATTAATTTTTGCGGATAATCCGAACAGGTTCTAAAGTGTGGTAGTTTTGTGTCGCTATAAAATGATTAAGTTAATCAAACATATAAATAAAATGAAATGACTTTCACCTACCCTACAATTAAAATACTAAATTTTTGAAAGTTTTCTATTTTCAGACATTTGTTCAGGCATACGCTATCGGTGTGGTTCTCACCGTTTATGATCAAGTGATTGTTTTGCAAGCTCTAGTGCTGACTTTGTCTGTTGTGGTAGGCCTTTCAGCCTTCACCTTCCAGACCAAGAGGGATTTTTCTTTTCTTGGCTATGGGTTAGTACAGTATAATTTTGGTTGGAATAAATCTAAAAAATACAAACTTTTCTTTTTGTGGTAAATAATGATAACATTAGTGTAATCTAGTTTTAAAATTATTTTTGTTTGTACAGTTTAGGTTTGAAATGTAATTTACACTTCTGAAAATTAACTACCTCATAACTATATTATCAACAATATTAATGTTACTTTTAATATTTCAAAAATTACATTCTTATGTAAAAAATTGACAAAAAATGTTGTAAATTTATCTAATACAATTTCATTCAAATTTATAATTCAAAAAATCATCTGCAGGGCTGTTATGATAATAACACAAATAATTTTTTACATAGCAGGTAAATGCTTAACTTTCCATTAAGTTTTTATAGCCGGACACTTTGCTAATGCAAACCTTTTCATACCAGAATGGCGCAAAGTTTTGTGCATGTGCATTTTATTGGTGCTTTGGTTTGTGTTACTAGGTTATGCTATGTTATGTTAGATTATTTATTTTTGATTTTCATGTTTTATTCTTGCTGCCTTGCTATATTTTCTTCAGGATTAATAGCAACTATTTTTACATTGATTAGTCACAATAGCCCAGTGGGCTTGTGAATCATACATCCTGAGAACCAAACTTACTGGTACATTTTTCAAGGAAAATTATCAGAGAACATGAATGATTCTCTGTACTTATGGACATTTTTAGGCTTCACAGCAAAATTATTAGGTTGGGGTTAAGCGTAGACCAGAATAGGATGTTAGTAATCCTTTGACCACCTCGTGGGGGAACACTGACTAAGGTGTCAGTTTCTTTGGTCTAGTTTTCCAGTGAGTGGGAGGTTAATGTTTGAATCCCAGTTGGGTGTAATGAGAAAGTTTTTTTTCCTTAATAATTTCCCACTCCCTGTATAGTAAAAATTAATGTGGTCAAGGTGAATACTGAATTATAAGGATTACGACTCTGCCAGTACTCAAATTTCGGAGATTTGAGCTAAGCTCGTTTTTAAAGTTCAAGATTGAGATTGAAAGTTTTGTAAGCTTGTCATTTTTGAGCTTACTCTTGGTGTATGTACAAATACATTTTTAAAACCACTTTATTTAATTTGGATGGAATCACCAGTTCCAATTATAAATCATTCGGTGACTCAACAAGATGTTAAAAATTAATACTAAATTTTACATTAATAAAGTCATTGGGTTCTGAAACGACTTTTGACCAGTAAAGTAATTAAATATTTTCATCCATTTTGAATTATCCTCAATTGAAGGTTATATTGCCGTGACAAAAAAATAAAAATAGCTAAATAGTTCACTACATACTTGAATGGTTGTTATTTTTTGCTATTTTTAAATTCTCCCCTTTTAAAATAATAGTTTCAATCACTCTAAAACTTGTATTAATACATTCAATTACAAAACTATCATTAGTTCCTATTTAAGCATAGAACTATATAGGTTAAACCTACTAAAATCAATGTTTATCAACATTGCAATAAATATTCTACCAAACTTACAATATTCAAATTTAAAAAAAAGTATTTACTATTTCATTTTAGCCATTTATTTTTCATTTTAAACTGTGAGCATCAACTTTTATAAGCAGTAAAGATTAAATTAAATTAATTTTATAGTGAAAGTCCATATAAGGCGCATGTGCAACTGTGCGTAGAAGAATAGAATTGGATTAGAAGAAGTGATCATGCTTGATTATTACATTAGGAACTAAGAAATGAAATATGCAACATTTCAAATTTCTAACAACGCTTGTGATGCTTACGTTTTCTTATTAGGTAATTAAAGTAACAAAGGCTCATTTAAGTTGTGTAATTTAGCTTTATAGCTTACACCAGTGTATTTTTAAAACCTTATAAAGTATTTTTTAAATAAATAAGGGAAGGAAATTGATAAGAGTTTATATTTTTTTCATTATTAGTTCAAATAGATAAGCCTAATAAAATGTAGTATTTACATTTTATGTTTGTTTTGACTGGTGACATATGAACTGTTTTATTTTTATATTAAAATAAATATACACTGGTACTCTTAACATTTTAAAACTATGAATATACTACCACTATTTGTATGGAAATAAGGTGGGTAACCACAATTTGAAAGAAAATAGGATTTATTGTTTATAACTCCCCTATACTATCCATCCAATCGACCCCATCCAATCGACCCTGCCAATTTCTGTGCTATTTCTGCTATGCTTGTTCCAGATTGTTTGGTGGTTTAATGCTACTAATGGTGGCAGGGATTATGCAGTTATTCCTTGGCAGCTCAGTTCTTGAGCTTGTGATATCATTGGCCGGAGCGTTTCTTTTCGCCCTCTTTATTGTCTATGACACACAGGTGGGTTCATATATTATTATATTCAAACTTCATAATAGAATTCTAGCATAAATTCTGAAAAATCATTTTCTGGAATTTTTAAAATGATTTTAAATGTATATTACCACATGGAAATGTTTGGTTAAGGTGATGTTACACATAATTCCAAATTTTAGTAAATTAGAGATTTAGTTATATGCCTTGTGGGTATGATGCAACATAACAAATGCATGCAATAGCTATTACTTTTGAATGGTAATTAAAACAATCTGAATATCATCATAAATAAGCTTTCATTATAAAGTCTCAAGCTTAATTTCATGCCAAGGTCAAATTTTAATTTGGTACCCCATCCATTAACACATTCTTTTGGTGCAAATATTGTATTAGAATCTTGAAATAAAATCATTACAAGACAAAAATTCATTGATATTCATATCTTTATTATTGCTTATCAGATTATTATGAAAGTTATATAAACATAATTTCTTAATACTCTACTGTAATTGGTGACCTGGCGGTCTAGGGGTAAGGTGTCAGACTTCTATGCTGGTGGCCGGGGTTCAATCCTCGGTCCCGGCACAGATTTATCTGATTACCAAACCCTTCCTTCACCTCTAACAAGACATCTTGTGAATGTGGGGAATGCCAGGCCTCCACCGTGGTTTGGATTCCACGTTAAACTGTAGGTCCTCCATTTCATCTCACAATCACCCTACCATTGCACATTAGCGTAAGTGTGTGTAACCCGAACGGGTAGTAAGACGCGGTGCTAATAATAATAATAATAATCTACTGGAATTCTAATGAACAACTACTATATCCTAATATTCAAGATTTGAGAAGAAAACCTGTACAATAAAATTTGGTATTTTAACTTAGCCAAAAGTGGTACTTACACTTGAAAGGAAATTAATTCAATATCAAAAATGTCTGAACAATGTATGCACTTAAAAAGTATTTCAATTCTAGTTTTTTTTTATACAACATAAAACAGGATGTTTCTCCCTTCAGCTTGCTGCCCTGGGCAATCACCCACGTTGGCGGGGCGGTCCTATCTTTAAATCTCCATTTAAAATTATGAATCCCTCTTGAAAGTATAAAAATTTTCAGCGCAAGAATCAAAGGATTACTAGCAATTATGGATGTGTGAAGCTTCAAAACTTCAACATGGCTTTGAAATAAACATCAATTTCGACTTTGCATTGAAAAAAAATTCCGGCTTTGAATCTTTGCCAATAAAATTATTGATAGCTAAAATACTCAATTTATGTTCACTTATTGCCATTCTGATCTGTTTAATATACTACAAATTAATATTTATATGGATAAAATCTGAAGTAAGCTATAACCCGAACAAGTAATAAGACGCAATGCTAAAAAAACAATGATTTAATGTTACGGTAATATTGTCATTTTTGGTTATTTATAATATATTTAATGGGACAAATGCAGATCACATAAATTGAATTATGGGAAAGTAGATATAGTAACCTTTCTATCTGCTAGACAATGTCCCTTCCATGAAAATTGGACTGCATGTAACTCGTTAGCTATTGGATCATACAAAATAATAAATAATCTGTGTTTCTAGATGTTAATGAAGACATTGTCCCCAGAAGAGTACATTTTGGCTACGATTAACTTGTACTTGGATATCGTCAATTTGTTCCTGTACATCTTGAGAGCTCTGAAAGCAGTGCGGAGTCAATGAACCCACATACTAACATTCCAGTACTGTACTCAAAACTATTTTTAAAAGTCAATTTTAATACCACTTTACTACAGTTTTTTGTTAAGTTTCATACTTGAATTCTTTTTAATCACTTTTACTTTCACACATTCTAGATATGGGATGAGTTGATTCATCCTTGAAGTATTTTAACTATTGTAAATTATAAAGCATATATATATATATATAATAAAATAATTGTTACAAATTCCTATGATTTAATTTTCAAATTTATAATTGAATACTTAACCTATTCTAAAATAAATTGTGATGATTTATTAGTGAAAATGAGTAAAATGTTACACTGACTTATTTATGTGCATTCAAACAACCCTATTAAGGTAGAACTTTTGCTCAAGTTTATTTAATATAGATATAACACAAATTTGTGCAAAATCTGCAGTAGCAAACTTTGCCTTAATTATATTTTTTATAAATTAACATTTGTTAGCTAATAAATAAGCAGGGTAAAATAAAACTTATTTGTATTTAGGAAGTTTTTTTTATGTGAAATTTATTACTTCTGGCATCTAATGTACACTCGATTTACTCTGAAAGGTAGCAATATTACATTCCATGTTTCAGCTCTGGCATAGCTTATAAGATATGGTCATAGTGTAATCGATCAAATAAGTATTAAGGGTTAAATCAACTCAAAAAGTATTAGGTGAACTTTTAAAATCAAACATGGTTTAATCTTGCAGAGCAAAAATTGCATGGTTGGATGGCTACCAATAGTTATAGTGCAGCTAAACTACAAAATAGGAAAAATCTCATCTGACAGTTGGAAAAGTTAGATCTGCTTTAATTTATTTATACGTCAGGTCATGTGATATGCAACAGTCACTTGTGTTGTATATTATCAAAACTTATAAAATTATAATAAAATGTTATCATTTGTGGCCACAAAAATATGTTTTATTTCTAAAGAGCACTTATGAGAATTGGACTTTTCAGTCCAAACTTGATATGTACATATATTGATCACCTTATGAAACTTGTTATAAAAAAAATAGCTTTAAAATGTTGAGTTATTAAATAAAGTAGCATTTACTATCTTGTGTTTGTGTTGCTAGCATTTTCAATGTAACTCTTTTTACTAAAAGATGTAAAGGTACTTACAAATAATGTGCATAAAGAAGCCAAAGAAAACAAAGTAAGTAAATTAAAAAAATATTGATAACATAGGTTTTTTGTAGTAATAATATTATTACAATGATGATGTGAAAATTATTGGTACTGTTTGAACGCCTCTGTGGTTTAATGGTCAAGAGTTCCTGGTTACAGATCCATAGATCTCGAGTTTGATCCCCGGCACTTACAGATTTTTCTGTGAAGCAGTGGGTCTGTAACAGGATCAACTCGGCTCTATGGGAACACTTGAGGAACTACTTGAATAAAGAAGTAGCGGCTCTGGTTCAGAAAACTAAGATTAATGGTCGCAGGGTTCGTTGGGCTGGCCACATGACACCCTTTATGCGCAAATGTTGGCACTATCTTCCAGAACCTGTGGCGGCTATTCAGGCAGTAATGCTCGCTTGAGGGGTGACACCATGGAGTAAAGAATTTAGTACTGTATATTTGTGATATCATTGTTGGTTGAATTAGTTACACAGTTTTTTTTTATGTATAGTTGATTGAATATTTAGTAAAGTTTTTGGTTACTATTGCTAACATAAATATTCGTGGTATATTTTGAAAATATCTAACTCACCTAAAATAGCACACATTTTATTGTTAGCTGTAATTGAGGGCCAAGACTGAAGCTCATTCGAATGACGACAAAGGTTTTTCCCAGAATAATAATTTAATGCAGAGAGAGGACTGTTGTCATTCGGATGATGTTTATACTCTTTGCCTTAGTACAATAAAAGTTATTTATATTAGATTGTTATAGCACTAAAATAAAATTATATATTATTGGTAAACACAGTGTTGGGTTTGTTGGTATATTTTGATATTTTTTCATTATTTAATCTTCTCTTTCACCTTTTTCCTGTCTTTGTAAAATTGTTCATTGGTGGGGAATAATCTTACTGACCATTGACAAGTTACCAACAATCAATTGCTATACAATAACTAAAAAAAACTTTTCTACAGTTATTTGTTTGGCTAGGTTTGGCTCTTGTTGATCCTTAAAATCTCAATAATAATCTGAAACAGTTTAAACATGCTAGTCCTTGTACAATTGCTGTTTTTGCGTTTAAGTTCTTGAAATGTTTGCATCTGTCACTTTTTGAGGTTTTTTAATATTTTTATTATATTTACGGTCACCACCTGTATTAGCTATCTCTTTAAGGAAAACCTCCGTTAGTTTTTTGAGGTAATTTGTGATATATATTTGGAAGAAGATTCAGAAAAGGTGGATATAAAACATATAAAAGGGAACACATACAATAATATGGCGTTTACAATTAAAATAACACAGTTTACACTTTACATTGCTGCCACTGGGCAAATAGATATTTACTGCCTCCTTGAGAAAATCTATCGTCACTGCCCAATCCCATGATTTAGATTTCATTGTATCGGAAATCATCAAGGAGGAATGTTAAACGCGCAACGCAACTTCCTAAAAGATGAAACCAAAAGACACGAAAAGGAAATTGGTAAAGGATGTTAGGACACTTAGATAAGAACATGTAAAGGGAATGACATTAAGGACAAAAAAAAAGGAAAATGACAATGGATAAAAAAATATAAATTCACTTTAAGAAAAATTTATTCTAGTTTTTTGAGTTAGTTTGCAGTATATAGTTAGAAAAAGGTACAGGAAAGTTAGTTTGCAATATATAGTTAGAAAAAGGTACAGGAAAGGTGGATAGAAAACCTAAAGGGAACAAATACAATATGGATATTACAATGAAAAGAACACATTTGGGAAAATACGGTGATGAGTAAGTGAATGAGTTGCACACCTTTCTGCCTTTTCCCAACTTCCTAAAGGATTAAATTTTAAAAATCCTCAAATTTATCCATCCTAATTCTAGGGAAAAGTGATGAGTGAGTGAAGTTTGCCTTTAATTATATAGACTTAACTGAAGTGCCCGGTTTTGCCCAAGAGAAATAGTTTAGGCTGAAAAGGTTAAAAAAAGGGGTAGAAAATAAATCCAAGCAATTTTTTTTAATGTGAGAAAGATTAAGAGGATTAAAAGGACAATAATTTAACAATCTTATTTTGTGGTTAAAAGGAGTAGTTGAAAGTAAAAATGACTAGTAAATAAAGGTTAATGATTCTTTTGCATGTTTCGCCATTTTTAAGTAACCCTTTTTGCACTATTTGTCCTTTTAAACCTTTAAAGCCCCTTTTGGCTCATTTTAACCTTTTTGCAGCTTATGCATATTTTTCCAGTTTTACCCTTTTACACCCTTTTATCAATTTCTCTTTTCAACCCTTTTCCCCTTATAACCATATTTGCCCATTTTACCCTTGTAATGCTTTTTATCCGTTCTACTTATATGTTTAATCTTTTTTATGATTGATTATATTTACTTTTTTTTCACACCATTATACATAAAGTAGACCTACCCGGCTTTGCCCAGGAGTAATATTTTGGGGTAACAAGTTTAAAAAGGTTGAAAAGGATAAAAATTATATTTAATCAAATATTTTTGTTTGGTAAAAAGATAAGTAATAAGGGCAAAAATTAAATGTAATTATAGGGTCATGATTTCAATCTCTTTCATTTCCTGGGCATACATTTTGAAATGCGATATGTTCAGACATCATTTGGCTCACAAGGAATATCTTTTGATTTATATGTCAAACTTCTATTTCTTATCACACCAAAAAAAGTGTTTTTTATATTAGTTTGAGAAATTTTGAAGGAAATGCCCTTCCACTACATTTACAGCTTCTTCAGTTTGAAATCTAGAGTGCCGAGGAGTGCGCGAATCACCCATCACTCCTATCTTTGCATATCACTCATGGAACAGCCTGTGCATACCGAGCAGAGCGCTCATTATGCCAGGATCACGATCAACTTAACCGTAACTTAACGTAAAGGACCTCCTCGTGTGTTTAAATGGAAGTGATCACGATGCACTTAACTTAACGTTGACTTACAGTTAACTTAACGTAAGAAATGTCTTGGGAGGTATTTTAATTTACTTTATGTTACTTGAAGGGTATCACGGGATCTAGCCAGCCAACCACTATGTGAGTGATGTCAACAGGGCTATTTAGTAATTCATTTATTGGTATTATGGCCAATGCTTACTCTTTAGCGTAAGTTCTAGTGAAACAAAATAATTAAACTAAATTTATCAAAAAAGTTTAATAATAGATATTTATTATATTGATTGAAAACTGTAAACATTCACAGATCATCACTTTACAAATAGTACAAAACCAAAGATCATACTCGAGAATGCATATGTTAGGCTCGAGTTACGTTAAGTGAATCGTGATCCCTGCATTACACTTCGTACCCGGCTAGAAAAAGCCAGTCTGCACTGATCATTCGTAGTGTATTGTTTCTTAAACATCCTTTTATTTTTTATTTAAAGTTTTTTAATTTTACTTTTAAATATTTATTAAAATGAATAAAAAATCATCTTTGACATTAGTAGTAATTATAGTGATGACATGTCAGCAGCGGCAAAATGTATGTGTTTCTTGTTCCAGACTTCGGGGTAATTCGAAATACTATTTATTAGTTTTTCTTTTATATCACTCATTTTCTTCCTAAAATACACCCAGTTTGTAGAAAATCGATACAAGACATACGTCGAAGTAAAGTCGAATTGACAAAATAATAATATAGTGTTTGCTGAACAACAATGAAGGTTTGCTTTGACCTTGAACCAAGCAATGAGAGCACCATGCACATCGCACAACCCTTCACATAAACAAACAAGTCTGTTTCTTGTGTCTGGTCGGAGTGAAGTGTTGAGAGGGAGGTGCTCAGCATTCGCGCTCTCATTTCTTTACATGGGTTTGTTTCTACAACTTGTGTGATGTGCGCGCTCCTCGCCATGCGTGCACCCAGGATTAGACCTTAATGGTTGTTTGGGGGTGGTTCTTATACCCGCTTGACAAGTATCTTATCTTATACTAACACCTCGTATTACTACCCGTTCGGGTTATACACCTAAGGCGGGTGACCTGGTGGTCTAGAGGTAAGGTGTCATACTTCTGTGTTGGGGTCAGGGGTTCAATCCTCGGTCCCGGCACAGATTTATATGATTACCAAACCCTTCCTTCACCTCTGACAAGATGTGTAATAATTACAACTTGTGAATGTGAGGAATGCCAGGCCTCCACCGTGGTTCGGATTCCACTCTAACCTGTGGGGCCTCCATTTCATCGCACAATCACTCTACCATTACATAATTAGTGTAAATGCGTATAAACCGAACGGATAGTAAGACGTGCTGATAATAATAATAATAATATACGCTTAACTACATACTAATTACGCTAATAGTTTAGGAATTTGAAAGGTTAAAAAAGAGGAAGTGAACCCGCATTTGCGTAGAGGGAGGGTGGAGAATCACTTAAGAAAAACCACCCGAACGAGATTAGAACCTCGACTACCCCGTCCTTAGCAGTAAAGCCTAACTCGGAACTAGAGGGTTAGCTAACTACACCACAGAGATGGGTTAACCTGAAACGTCTCTGAGGAACTTAGTTGTATTCATCTATTGAGTCAAGCATTGGCAAACTAGAGTTTTCAAAATGTAAAAACTGTCCTTTGTTTCCCAAAACATAATGATTTCACAAACAAGGGAATGACAAGGAGATTGCGCTCGGCATGAAAGGATTTTAGAAACAACAGGTTTTATCTGATTGAAACAGTTCAGTCAGCAGTGGAGGAAGCTTTGTTTGGGTAGGGACGAACAACTACCCACCCCTTGGTTTAAATATCTTGTACCCAAAAGATACTCGACATTAGTTGCAACTTGAAACGAATGAAACACAAACCTCAACACTGATGAGTAAAATTAAATGTATCTGTATAGTGCTTCAATATTCTCAAAAAATAAAAAGGGAGGAATATACAAATAAGGGGTTCTTTGACTTATATGGATACATAATAAATATTGTACGCTGTGATGTCTTCATATTGAAGATAATGTTTCTATCACTCAAATATAAAAATGTGTAGTTAAAAAGGTATGTTATCGGAACGTTTTCTTTGTAAATATACGTGATAAATTGGCCGTTATATATACGTGTTATTCTTAACGTAAATGTATAATAATCAGGCATATATGCGTGTTATTTTATTTATAATAATACTTGAACAGCTCAAATAATCACTTATAAATAGATGTATGCTATTTTTGCATGTTGTATATAACGTAAATATATGGCTCAAATTAGTCAGTTAAATAGGTGTTATTATATGTAGTCTATATATAACGTAATATATGGCGCAAATAGGTATAGATGTGTGTTATATTTGTATGTAGTCTAAGTATAGCGTAAATGGATGGCATAAACACTCAGTTTTAGATGCATGCTATTTTTTACTATGCGTAGACAGCTCAAATGGTAAGTCAATGATTAGTATTATTTTTGGACGTTATTAAAATTAAATAAACAACTCAAAATGGTTAGATAAAAATACGTGTTATTTTTGTATATATACAAATTACATAGACTAATCAAATGGTCAGTTATATATGGGTTATATTTTTGTTTGTAATTATACTTAGACAACTCAAGTCAAATTCATAAAAAACATAATTAATTGTAGTCAAATGGTTAGCTTTAGATGCTGGTTATTTTTCTTACTACATAGTATTGTTCAAGTATTATTGGTCTGCTCCTCCAAACTAACCCCTAGAGCATATACAGCCATTCAAAGAGTGGTGCGCGAAGTGTTGCCTATGTAGACAACACTTGCCCATCCAAGGACGTACACACAACTTTAGTAAAGTTCCTCTGCGCATGCGTAGCAATAGAAAGTGAAGCCCAATCGACCATGGTGAGGGAGGATTATTGTTCGGTGTTCAGATAGCTTCAAGCTTTGCGCGGGAAAACTACAGGATTGCAGCTTCATGACGTAATGTTTGTTGATTTGACCAAAGCTGAGAGGACCTCGTTCATCACGCAGACGGACGGGTGCTATATACCAGGGTGAGTTGTTACAAACATAATTTAATGCACCCTAGCATTTGGTCGCAATTTTTAACTTTGAGAACTTAAAAATTTAAATATAAATTTTAAAATATTGAAGAGCTTGGGTAAATAATGGTTTATGCCACAACAGCTATAACAGTTATAGTTCATATTTGTGTTCCTATATTTACTTACATAGGCATGCAAATATATTTGTGTTGATTTCTGGAAGTAAAAGTTTGTTTCAAATTAGCTCAAAATAAAAAGGCTTGAAAATCTTAGATATTAATATATCATAATTATTATTACTATTTTGTATTAAAGTATATATATATATATATATATATATATATATATATATACCCAGGTTTCTCATTTCCATTATTATAAAACCCTTATTTTAACCAGATTTGATTTTTTTTTTATTCAGTTCATTTGATTCGAATAACGGAACTTATTTAATTAACTACGTATTATTTAATAAAAGTAATATTTCTAAATAATGGTATTAAATATGTTGATAAATGATAAAACAATTATTGATTAAAAATCAATGCCTTTTATTACATCTAATCAAAATTCTTCCAGGCAGTTTAAATATTAATATTATTTGTTTTAAAAAACAACAAGATATTTCTTAGATAGTAAAAATATTTTGTGAAAATCGAACTCAAAATAGTAGGATTAGCATATGCCTAAGTAAAATATTTAATTTTGGTGTTATTATCAGTCCTACCAGTTAATTACGTTAGCAAAATAATATAATAATTAAGATGACAATTAGTTAAGAAAAAATCATTTGCTATTTTTATATGTAGCTTTGATAGAAAAATTATTAATCAGAAAATCTTAATGCACAATTTAGTTCTATGGTCTATCTACTGTGATAAGAAGGCACACTTATAATTATTATTTTTCCACAAAGAATATGTTTAATTAAATCTAGGACTACAATCCATGTTCATACTATGTTTATTTTTTAAATTATTTATGCATAAATAATCTTGTGTTAGACTTTATTGCGTGTGTAACGGAACACGTTCGCATTATACAAGTTCGTTGACGTTTTATTTAATTTTTACAGTTTTGTTTTTCGCGTGTCGGTAGTGACGAGTTTTTAACTTTAAGAGCCCGTTTCACCCCACAAATAGCACCCAACTTAGGTAGGTAATACATCTCTAGTCAGATGTCACATCTTGATTTTAATTTCTGTATTCTAATTTTAAAACTAACTAGGTTGAGACCAGTGAAACGTTTTACCATATTTTATAACAATACTACAAAATTGTAAATAAAAGTATATTAAGATGAAAAAATGACGGAAATCATCCCAATTTAAATCATACCAATTAAGGAATGTATAAAAATATGTTGTGGTACGTTTTCTGGTTCGATCGTAAACTCGTATTTAATTTACCGGTAAATCGGTCGTAAGATATGGTTTTAAGAAATCAAGCTTCAAAATATTTATCTTTGACCTTTTAGTAAACTGACTCAGAGGTTTAAGGGGCTAAATTAGTATTTCACTTTGTTACAGTCAACGGAGAGATAGGGGTTTGAATCATAGCTAGATGGTTTTTCAATACTCTAGCCACGCTAATAGAGATGTATTTTATTTTAATTCAGTTGAGTTCAAACTCTTTATTTCAATCTAAATATGATTCTATAAATTAGGTTTCAGGGCTTTTTCAGTTTAATCTCTGTGATTGTAGATATTTTTTATTTTTTAAATCCAAAATATTCAATTGAATCAAGACAGACACAAAATGTGAATCATAACTGCTATTTTATTTAATGAGTTTAACAATTACCTAACTGTTTTCGTGGGGGCATAGTCTAAGGCGCTATTCTTGCGGTAGACTAGACTGCTGATGACGGGGAGATTGAGGTACGAACCTCGATTTCCCCGTCATCGGCAGTCAAGTTCAACACGAAACCAGCACGTTAGCTAACTAGGTCACCAAGGCGGGTGATCCTCATATTGTATGGTATTCTTTTGAGGGGGTGAATTTTGAATTTAGGTCGGATATAAATTGTAATGTAGTAGGGTTTTTTTCCTAAATAATTTATTAACTACCGTCTACGGTAATGTAGATACATTTCTCCTTATAACTAACTTTCTCATTTCTATATATTAAGGAACTACCTAACAAAATCATTTGAAATAATATAACAAATGATTAAATAAAAAAAATCATATGGCCCTGAGTGTTGAGCATTGTATATAAACCACCCGTTCAAAATGATAAATTAACAAATATTGATCACTTTTCCCGACTATTTTGGTCACTATGCATAATACCAAGTCTTTTTCATAGTGTCCTGTTATTTACTTTGTCCATAACATATACAAAGTACACAAAGGCCTCACAAAAATCTAATAAAACGTAATAAAGTTAATTTAAGTGAACATATTTAGTTAAAATTTGGTGGAAATTATCATTGGTAATGAATGTATCAATCACCGTTCACAGGAATTCATTTAAAAATAGTTTAAAAATAACAACTAGACATGTAAATTGAATCCTAAGTCTTGGTTGTGATTCTAGTAGATCTAGGTAGTCGAGTCTCTCACAAGTCCATCACAGACTCGGCCTTAAATTATGAGTGATTAATGATCCAGGATCGATTAGCATGGAATGAATCTTGCTGGCCCAGTTGTAAAGATTTGGCGTGGAAAGCCAATAGTGCCGGGTTATATTTATGTGTCCAGCTGTCATTTTAAAACTATATTTAGATAATAGGATAAATTGAAAAATGACACTAAACACGGGAATCGAACCCGGGGTCTTTGACTTAGTATGGCAATGCTCCCACTGAGCTATTCAGGTATAATCAAGTGCTCAGGGTCATTCTTCACTCATATTTTTAGGCGGAGTCTGTGATGGACTTATGAGAGAGTCGACTACTTAGATATAATAACGGCTCATGTCCGTAATTACAATCATTAATTCCCCAAGCTTCTCCTTTCATATATACTTAATTGTATAGCACACGGTCTAAATGTCAAGTTCATTTAGTCTTGTTTGAGGGTGATGAGGAGGTCAGGGTTAGAGGACCAGACGGGTTTACTGAGGGTGACTTTTACTAAATGGTGTCCCACTCCCCGTACACGTAAGTGCAGGTACATTTCCTCTAAATTACAACTGCCTCATCCCTACCATATTAATGTAATTAATATAGATACGTAAAGCCCGAACGAGTTGTTAAACGGGNGGGGGGGGGGGGGGGGGGGGGGGAGGAGGAAAGGTTCCTATACACAAGTTTTTATTGGTAAAATTTGAATTTGTTGTAATTGTTTATTATTATATTTTAAACTATTTTCACAAAGGTTTTTTTTTAACTGTAAATGAATTATATAAATATTTAAAGCGGTTGTATAAAATAAAATTCCACAAATCGTACCTTTATGGATCATTTACAACATTATCTTAGCTCTAAAACGATTAATCATTCCTATTGTCGAAGTAAACGCGACGGGACATTCCAGGATATTGGCTGTTATTTCTGCCCCTTCACTCTTCTATACTTCTTCGATCACAGCGAAACAATTTGATACTGAACTTCCTGTTTATTTTCATATTGGAAAATATTACGGGGATGTTTTAGGGATTTTTCGTTCAAATTAATATATTATATCATTCTATTCACTTTTGGTCAAAACTCGCACAGCTTTGTACGAGTATATTGACGCGTCCCTGAACAAAGCAAACGCAACACGCGTGATATTCGTGTATGAAAAGTAGGTGATTTCCAAATTAAAATGCAGTAACCTCTTGGTTTGCTTTTATTCCTTCAGGGTAAAGGTTATTAACGGTTTTTTTTNGACGTCATTAACAGTATTTCCCGTCACCTCCTACAGAAAGTTCGCCGACATCTAGGGAAAGTATGTAATTTACAACATTTCGAGATATTGCAATAGTACACTATTATTATTATTAGCACCGCGTCTTACTACCCGTTCGGTTTACACACGCTTATGCTATTGTGTAATGGTAGGGTGATTGTGAAATGAAATGAAGGACCTACAGATTAACGTGGATTCCGAACCACGGTGGAGGCCTGACATTCCTCACATTAACAAGATGTCTTGTCAGAGGTGAAGGAAGGGTTTGGAAATCAGATAAATCTTTGCCGGGACCGAGGATTGAACCCCGGCCGCCAGCACAGAAGTCCGACACCTTACCCCTAGACCAGTTAATATATGATAATTACACTATTAGGGGAGGGATGAGTAAGGAAGAATTTAAAGTTAGCCTATCCGATTTTGTGTGGAAGGAGAGTAAGAAACCATTTAAGAAAAACACCCAAAGTAAACCCAGCTAGGATTCGAACCTCAATCTTCCCATCTTCAGAAGGACAGTCTAACATATAAGTGACGTCTTAAACCATTCAACCCTTGAAGCAGCTGGTGGGGATCATTAATTTTATTTTTAGCACCGCATCTTTAACCGTTTGGACTATGAGTCTATGTACTAATTACTCTAATGTGTTAGAGATGAGGAAGGACGAATTTAGAGGAAGTGTATCCGAATTTGCGTAGAGAGAAATTAGTGGAAAATCATATAGGAAAATAACCTCCAATACACCCGACCGGTATTCAACCCTGATGTTACCATCATCGGTGGTCTATTGCGAGAATGACACCTTAAACCATTCGAACATTTAAGTGGGTGGTTATTAATGACTGAATCAAGCAACGGTAATGAAAATATATCGGAGTAACTGTGGCCACATTAGTGTAGAAAGTGTATATTAAAACTACAGGTATAATCATATGTGAAAGATCATCTTCAGTGCATCTAGACGATATTCAAACAGGATTCGAATAGATTGGAAACACAGACCTCCCAGATCAGAGATGAGCACTTTAGCATTTTAATTACATTTTATTCATATTAACGCATACTTAACTGTGTAATTTTTTAATATTCTTTTAAAATAGTTGTTTTTAACTTGAATATGAGCACATTTACAATTTCTTTTAGCCCCGCGTCTTACTATCCGTTTGGGTTTTACGCCTATATAGTGATTACACTAATGTGCTAGGGATTATGAAGGGTTAATTTAAAGGAAGGGCGCCCGCATTTGCATGTATAAAGAGAGTGGAAAACCATTTAGAAAAAACCAGCCTTAGTGCCGGGATCAAACCCCGATATCCCCGTTTCCATCAGTCTAGTCTAACATGAGAGTAGCGCGTTAGACCATGTGGTCACCGAAGCGGCTCATTTACAAATTCAGTTTAAGTAGAAATGGTAAAAAATGCTTTTCTCCATAATATCTTGCGTAGCTCATGGAGCAAAGCTTTTTTTTTTCAAAGCGTCTCAATACTCGTTCGAGATATACGTTTATATAGTGATTAATGAGTACTTTAATATTGCAGGAAGGTAGACTTAAGAGGAACTATAGCCAAATTTGCGTCGAGAGAGAGGAAAAATCATTTGGTAAAACCCATCTTCAGTACAACTAGTCGGGTTTCAAACCCCGATATTCCTGTCAGTAGTAAACCTGATTAAATTAGATTGACGTTTAAATCAATATGCATTGGTGAGGATAGCAATGTTAGAAAATAAATATGACACATTTTCACATTTATTAATAAATTAGTAAGATACCGTTTATTATAAATTGTTAAGGGCCTTTAAGAACTATACAATTGTAGGGTGATTATATAATTTCTAGAAGATCTATACAGACACATTTAAAAGCTGTATGTCTCTTCTTGAGACCCATCCGGGCTACCCACATATTTATACTAAGTATATTAAGATGATAAAGTAGGAATTTTAAAGGAAATGTACCCATACTTTAACATAGGGTTAGAGGGAAACTATTCGAGAAGAAACTCTTCAATACACACTCCTAATTCAAACTCCGACAGCTAAACCACCAGCAAATTGCTTAAATGGTACCCCTTTGTCCGCGTGTCCATCGATGTGTGTCATAAGATATTAAATAAATGGTACGGAACTCCGCACGGACTTTCTCGCCCTATTGTTTAGAAAATGAAGATATTTACTCAAAATTCATAATATAATATACACTAGCGAACCCGAGGGAAAAAAAATGCGCTATACATACGTAAAACATTTTTCGACTCATGGTTTTAAATTTCATAATTTTATTTTTAAAGAATTAACGTGTTCATTTGTATATTTGGACCAAGTAAAAATATCGATATTGGGTTCCCAAGGGTCAACACATCGTATTAAAAAACGTATAACCCGAATGGGTAGTAAGACGCGGTGCTAAATAATAAATAAAACTTCGTATTAAAATTTTGACTTCCGGTTAAAATTTTCGTCATTTTACTAGGGGATGCACATCTTATGGTTATCGCATTGATATTAAATTTCTCTTTTATCAATTTTGACCAATAAAATGGGTAATTATTGACTATTGAGTCCAAAATGAGAGAGATAGAATCGTTAGAGCCGCTTTTGAGAAAATGGAATTTTTCTCTTTTAAACCTTTAGTAAACTGATATTAATTTTAGGGTTTTACAGAAACACAGACAGACGGCGGCCCTTTTTAGGGTTCGGGGGGTCATGAAACGTCGACATCCATCAAAATATTGAGTTCAATTATTTTTGACGATCACAATACTTGCTCTACCTGTAAGGTAGCGAGAAAGTAAAAAGATTGATATTGGATCCCCAAGCGTCAGCACTTCATTTTAAAATGTCGACTTCCGGTTTAAAATTTTCGACATTTTATTAGGGGTTAAACACCTTATGGTTATTGCATTGCTATTAAATTCCTCATTTATAAATGTTGACCAATAAAATAGATACATTTTGACTATTAAATTCAATGACGTGTGGTCATTTCTGGGAAAAGAGGAGCAGTGAGGCTAAAATAAGGTGGTCCGATAGACATAGTTTAATTGAAAGCTCACACTGGCCCTTCCTTGATTGTTTGTTTGTTTGATCTTTTTGTAGAGTTTAAAGTATTATGGGGAATAAAGGAAGGGGATGCCACATAAAATGAATGGAATAAAACAAAATCATTGGCAATCTTAGAAATATTACTCATTCATTGCATGACATATATTAGAATAATAATTGTAATTCGGATTTAAATAATAATAATAATAATAATAATAATAATAATAATAATAATGGTAAATTTACAATTGTAAATGTTTTTTGTTTTGGGATGTGGCCTGCAAATAAGTTTGACCTTTGGCATTCTTTTTAATAGCTTTGCAAATATTATTAATATTACTGAATCTAGATCTATTCTAGAAGCCACTATCGTTAGTATATAGTAAGGTCAACCATATAAGTTTCCAACAATCCAACACCTCGATAGTTAATAAACACTTTAATAAAATTGAGTATTGAAATATCGAAGTTTTTTTGGTTGTTGCACCTAAAGATCGAGTGGGTCTGCCTGTTTCAGTTATTTTCTTTTTTTCGTCAAGAGACCAGGACGAAAAACTGTGCTTCAAAATATTACTTATGAATTTTGACACAGCAACCCTCCTCTTCCACTGCTGCCTTGTTGACGCACTCGTCATTCTACTACTGTACGCAAAGAAACAAACCTCTTCTCTTGTAGGAGCAAACAAACATCAATATTCTTGTAAAATAAAACTAAACTTACTGTAAATTGGCTTATTTTGAAATATAGTGCCCATAATTATATCTAGAAACAGTAAATATTGCTAAAATCAATCTAAGAATAATATTTTAACAGTATATTAGGTACGATTATACATCAATCACGAAAGTAAACTTTAGCCTATGCTCGCCCAGGGAAACGATGCTTCCCTTTCACCGATGAGGGCCGGACAGAGCCGGAAACAAACGAATGACAGAATCAAGAGCGAGACCAGCTGCCTGGCCGGTCAGTCTTGAGTGAGAAAGAATAGCTTGCGGCTTGCGCTAAAGGCCAGTCTACAGCCAACATACCCGCTTGTCGTACTCGCAACTACGCAATCGCAAATGCACTCGTTATTACGCTTTTATTTAATACAAAATAGACTTTCTACATTGAAAAGTCGTAAAACGTAATTTCAACCAATAGGAACAAACATCAATGATGACTATAAAATTCATATTAATGTTTTCAAAAAATAAATAAATATTTAAAACATATTTAAATGGTTAAATACACATGATTTTAATTGAAAATCCTGTATTAATTACTATACATTTCCAAGCGTTTTTGTCATAGACCAAATAACTTCATATTATTTGATTTTAGTAGTCCATCCATATTTGTGTTTTGATTGGCTGAACGCAAGCCAACGCAACTACATAAACGCAAGAGATGGACAATGTTCATCTCCAGACTTGCTCATTTCTTACTCTATGGCATTAGAGAATTATTGCGTTAAAACTTGAGTAATTCATTAAAACTAAAGCTCACAAGTTGTATTAATATATTTGCTAATATCTCAGAAACGTTTGGTCTTAAAAAAATATATTTCATAAAAAATTGTTTTAAATAGTACTACTATTATACAATGATAAGTTATTTAGTATCTCAAATAATTGCGGAGATACGGAAATTTCCACTTTGGTAAAGTACCCTAAAAGTCATTTTCATGGGAAAATTAAAATTGCCAGTTTATTTATCATTTTAATCAACGCCTAGATACGAATTTTAATCAAAATTGTTAGAGCCAATTTTGAGAAAATTGATTTTTTCTCTTTTTGATTTTGATTAAACTACTCTTAATTTTGGAGATAAATAAACACACAGACGACATTGCAAATATCACTTTTTAGGTTTCGGGGGTCATGAGACGTCGTTTCAGGTTAGTGTTTTATTTACGGTCGCAATACTTTGCCTTTAGTGTTCGAAAAGTTAAATATATATATATATATATATATATATATTTATATTAAAAGTTAAATATATATATATATATATATATATATTTATATTTGCGTATAACTTGAAAATTATTGGTTTTATAAAAATATATTTTGCATAAAATATTTGTATTATGTATAGATCTACATATTTGGAATGATAAGTAATTTAATATCTCAAATAGTTCGGAGATATAATAAAAAATTGTAATTTACTCATCAGATAGGAGCCCTTAAACTAGTTTTGCTAAAATATTAAGAGTAGCCATTTTGTTTGAAATATTTATAAATGTTTTGAAATGAAATTTAATCAAAATCGTTAGAACCGATTTTGAGAAAATCGACATTTTCTCTTTTTGCTATTTAGTAAACTATACTTAATTTTAAGGTTAGATATCCAATCCAAAAGTCCTTCGGGGTGACCCTATGAAAACCCTAGATACCATGTTTTAGCCCGATCGATAAAATAGTTTAGACTCTAGTTGAAGGTACAGATAGACAGACAGACGGAAATTCAAAAACCACTTTTTCAAATTCGGGGGGGCATGAAACGTCGAGATTCATCAAAATCTCAAGTTCGATTTTTTTTTGACGATCACAATACTTTTTCTACCTGTAGGAATAATATAGCGATAAAGTAAAAATGGGATACTATGTTTGTGAAAAGGAATATTTTCTGTCTTGTGATCTTGTGTTTAAAAATAAAACTGAGTTGACAAATTATGATGTGAGGGAATCGTCAGATGTTTCGGAGTTCTCGATCTCGCACACGAAAATATATTTCAGTACACTCGGTTCATAATGAGTGGTTCAATGAGGGCACAAAGTACAGTCTAATTTTCATAGGAAGAGAGCTTTTGAAAATACAAACATAATTTTTACTAACAATGGCAGCAATTAACTATATTATCAGTGTTATTTTATAGGTAATTATAATATCTATAAAAAGTCACAGCTGCACGCACATCACATGACTAAGGAAGTTTTAACATTATTATTATTATTATTATTATTAGCATTGCGTCTTACTACCCGTTCGGGTTTTACGGGTTATATTGTGTAATGGTAGGGTGATTGTGAGATAAAATGGAGGACCTACAGTTTAACTCCGAACCACGGTGAAGGCCTGGCATTCCACCAGGTCACCCATGTTTTAACATTGGACGGAAGTTTAACTTTATTCTACCATTTTTTCTTGTTTTTTTTTAGCTCTGCATCTTACTACCCGGTAAGGATATTACTTATATGAACTAATTACACTAATGTGTTAGGCATAAAGAAGGTTTAATTTAGAGGGCGTGCACCTTCATTTGCGTGGAGAGAGAGTGGAGAACCATTTTAGGAAAAACCCTTCAGTGCACCCAACCGGGAAATAACCCTGATCTCCCCGTCTTCAGCAGTCTAGTCTAACATGAAAGTAGCGCGTTAGACCATATGGCCATCGAAGCGGTTTCACTTCTAGTTACTAAACTGTTGGTTTTGTGATACATTGAATAAATACTTACGTGGCCAGAGAACTAGCTTAGCTCGATTCTAGTAAATCACTACAAGTTGTCTCCAAAACAGTTTATATTATCATTATACGAAAAAAAAAATATTAAAAATGTGACAGAGGTTATTTGCTTGCTCTTATTGGAAATCAAACCCGATCCCTTTACATAATAAAATACAAGCTCTACCAAATTAGCTTATTTTAATTTATCATCTAGATAAAAATATTGCAATGGTGTTCATTTCTACCTCGAGATGATGAATATTTACGTGTTTGGTGCCCCCCCTTATGTATGTTCCCATCCATGCATTATCTGTCCTTGAGACTAAAGTAGAAACTATTTGATAGTTTTAGTTCAAACTTTGTATTTAGATATTATAGGTTCATTCCAAATTGTAATTTGGATTTCACCCCTAAAATTAAGAGCAGGCCTAACTTACTGATGATTAAATTTTGAAAATTCGATTTTCTTAAATGACGCTAAACAATTTTGTTACAAATTGACCTTTACCTTATAAATAAGAATATATTTTCTTTTCTAAAACAAGCAAAAAAGTTTATAATGCTAGTTTAGTGATTGACTTTGGAAAATATATGTTTTATTAAAATGGCAATAAAAATGTTCAAAATTAATATTCGTAGAATATTTCATATGATTATAAAATTATTGTTTATATGGTTTTGAAAAAAATACATTTAAGATTAATTTAACAATAACCGTTTCCTAAAATTATTGTTCTTAATTACAATATAACATGTGAGATAGTAGGCCCAAGTATGATTGTGTGGAATCATTGTTTTACTTTTCTTTTGCAGCGCACCTCACTACTCGTTCGGGCAATTCGTTAATTTAGTGGGTATCAGAAAAGTAGAATTTAGTTCAATTATACATGTATTTTCGTGGAGGGAAATGGGTATTCCATTTGGTGAAGGGTGGAAATCATTACAACCTGCCGGTATTTGAACCCCATTCTCACCTTCCTCTGCAGTCGAGTCTATTGTGAGAGTGACGCCTAAGACCATTCGACCACCGATGCAGCTCAAACTTAGTTGAAGTGTCTGATAACAGATGTACTGTTGGTTCACGGTAGCATTGGATTTTCTTACAATTGAAAAGTTGATTTATTTATCGACTAGGCTGAGGAATCGAACAATGCGTGCACTTTAAATATACCCCCCTCCCTCCCCACTAAAAATCTCTTAAGCTTGCTCCAGTCGGCGAAACTTCTCACCTTGACAAAACCTTTTACGGTTGTCCTTGCCACGGGACCCATATAGTCCTATTATATGATAGGTCAAGAGCCCAGCTCTGCATGACTGCCATTAGAGTCAAGTGCGTCTGATTGGCACGACCTTGTTATTATTGGCACCGTGTCTTACTACCCATTCAGGTTATACGCACTTACGCTAATGTGTAATGGTAGGGTGATTGGGAGAAGAAATGAAGGGCCTACAGTTTAATGTGGAATCCGAACCATGGTGGAGGCCTGGCATTCCCCACATTCACAAGTTGTTATTGATACACGTCTTGTCAGAGGTGAAGGAAGGGTTTGGCAATCAGATAAATCTGTGCTGGGACCGAGGATTGAACCCCGGACTCCCAACACAGAAGTCCGACACCTTACCCCTATACCACCAGGTCACCCACGACCTTGTTCCCGTGGCCACTTGCCGGGTAAATAAGACTGCGACCAACAGTTCTCTGTGGACCAAAATGTCGGTTCCCTTCACTTGTATGAGCGGGGTCAATAGAAAGAGTACTCGAAACAAGGCTAGGTCCGTGCAACATATGTTCATTCTACCAGCTTCAGTGGCCGAATAGTCTAACACGTCACTCTCATGTTAGACTATATCAAGACTGGGAGCCTGTGGCTAGGGATGTGGTATCGGAATAAAAGTATCGATACCGTACTGGTGTTGAAAGAAACGTATCGATACCGAACTAGTATTGAAGGAAAATTATCAATACCTTTATAATGTTATTTTCATATTTATTAAAACATTCGAAAAAATATAGTTACGTAACCATATTATACTAAAATTAAGTTGGAAAGTATGATAGTTTTGAATTATGAATATTATGAAAAATTGTCAATACCAACTTTTACTAAAAATATACTTTTCCAGCTATTTGTAACCTCCTTTAAACCTTAAAGTTAAAGAACTTGCCTTGCTTGGCTACATTTTAGTGAAGCTCTGAACCAATAAAATTTACCAAAATTCAAAAATAAAATAAAAGTTACAACACAGTCCCACAAACTTTCTCATATTAGGTCTTATAGCGTGGATTTTCTTTCTAGAAAAGATGTTTTAAGTAAACTACCCTTAATTATGTTTTCCTCATAAAAACAAACACATTATCTTGTTAATCAATAATCACTATAAACACTCATTATATATAAATGTTAAATCAAACTATTCAAATATTTTTTACAAATTTCATATTTCCAAAAATTAACTATAATATAAACTAGACCTACCCTAAAATTATGTTTGAATTGTAAAAATAAAGAAGTATTCTCAGATACTCATTTTGAGCTCAATCTTCAAAGTCAATTTCGAAATATTTCAAATTATATGTATAATTTGTCCTAATTAAACAACTCTTACATTAATTTATTTTAGAGAAATAAACATACATTATTATGTATTATAATAGTCCCTTGATACCATTTTTGAACCAAATCGTTAGAGATATTTAAAACAATTAAATTTTACAACAATCAGTCATCATTAATATAGTATAAAATTATTTATCTTAGAAAAATTTAACATTTTGAACCAAATAACTAGGGCCATTTTTTTTCTTCAAATATTCAATTTAAAAAAAGTCATCAGTAAACTAGATCATCTTAAATGAATTTTCTCCCAAAAAACTCGAGGAAAAAATTATTAGTAATGAAATTAAATCAGACTTAGTGCTCTATATATATCAAAGTCGGGATTGCAAACATTTCTCTTCCCCCGTAAGAAAACACGCCATTTAAAAAAAAATATGCCTTGGATAATTGAGAAAAAAAACTTGAAAATAATAACCATAATGACTATAAATAAGATATATATTAGTGTATTATATATATATATATATATATATTAGTGTAATATCCCTACCCTTGATGTGGATGTTTGTTTAAAACTAACATAACAGTGTTGAAACGAAGCAAGTGAAAGAACTGGTCTAGCTTACTTGCTGTGATGAGTTAGTAAACATTAGGAAATAACGCTGACAACTTCCAACTTGTCCCCGTTGTGCTCAGAAATTGGGCCGATTTGCAGTATAAACTATAAAGGGTTCTGTTGTGGGGCTATCTGGGCTGACAAAATAAGATTTACTCATAGGGGTCACCCTGATCGTTTCCGGTGCTACGTAGATTAGAATCTCGGGTCATCGGGTACTTGTGCTAGAGGGAAACCACCGTGCCTAGGGTACCGAGTTCGAATCTGTAAGGGATGTCAGTCGAGCCAGTAGTTAAGTAGGCCTACTCTTTGCTAAGCCAGTTCTTTCATGAGCTCCTTCGTCAAAGTCCTTATAACTTTTTGTAACATCTTTTTAGCCTCACATTTTTATAGTAGCTCATAGTGCTATTAATAAACCCTAAAAACCAAAGCCTTCTATAATTTCGAACCCACACATCTATTTCGCCATCGTCCCTACCCTTCCCGAACTCCATCCTGGCAGATTATGCCCACAGGAAGGGGGGGATGGATGGCATCAGGGTATTTACCGTACAATTTCTGAACCAATTGATTACTATACACACATACCATATACATATTAACTCTACTCTAAAACACACACAATACTCAGTATCCGAACCATTATTCATCACTTTCAAAAGAGAAGTTTATTTTAACCCACAATCAACTATGCTGAGAATTGAACAGGGACCTATAACTCAGATGTTAGATGCGCTATCGTCTAAACTATTAAATGAGTGTGTTTACACCAACCACTTATATTGGTCAAGTGGCGTCCAAGGTGTAATGGATTCTACAAATTCAGATTATTTTTTGTGGGGCTTAAGCCCAATCGGTCATTTGGAATTTTGCAAATAGTTTAGTGATAAAATTAAGAAGTGCATATTACTATGCAATTGTATCATTAAACCTAATATGAAGCTTACCTGATATTTTATTTTTTATTTAGTTATCTTCTTTAGTTTTGGCGGATCATTACTGCCGTAAGAAGTGCTTCATCTGAGTTTTTAAATATTTGAAATATTTCACAATACCCCAATCCGGCAGGTAGTTCATCACTGCTAGCCCCAATCTCACCATTGCTACATTTCTTCCCCAAGGCGAGGATTGACCTGAGGATCCCTGTCTGGTGACGAACGATACCGAGTGGTCCAGTCAGCAAATCACGTCCCTCCACCTTCCATAAAGACCCTAAGTTTTCGGAGAGAACAGCGCTACCATTTCTTCCCCAAGGCGAATTCCAGTCCAGTGTGTGTTTCCTTACTTCACCCTTTATTCCCTTAATCAAAATTTATATTACTGACGGAGCTGGTTTCAAAGTTAGTGTAATGGTAGTAGACGCTGACCTCCGACCTCAATCTCAACCAACTGTGCTGCTATTACATTGTATTGCCGTCTAAATGCTTATATTCATTTCTTAAAAGATGTATTTTACATATATCTGTCAAGTTTTTTTAAATAGTAATTCACGACTTAATTTCTCGTCCACCCTCTGAGGATATTGCATTCGTTGTTAGCAACCCTTTCTTATTCTTTACTATGAAATAATATATTAAGTCCTCGCTATACATTTCTGATATAAGTAACCAACTTTTTTTTTAAATCCAAAACTTCACTAAAAAAAGTTTTCAAAAAATAGTTTTGATAAAATATTCACTCCTGTTCAAAGTAGTTTAGATTACCTTCGAATACAATATTTTGCAAATAGAGCTTGTTACCTTTGGCTGGGTGGTTAGAATCGTTGACTATAATTACAAGGACTCTTTTGTTTCTGGGTAATGAGAGCGATATTTAATGTGTGTTACAAGCTATTATTATTATTATTATTATTATTATTATTATTATTAGAACCGCGTCTTACTACCCGTTCGGGTTATACGCACTTACGCTAATGTGTAATGGTAGGGTGATTGTGAGATGAAATGGAGGACCTACAGTTTAACGTGGAATCCGAACCACGGTGGAGGCCTGGCATTCCCCACATTCACAAGATGTCTTGTCAGAGGTGAAGGAAGGGTTTGGTAATCAGATAAATCTTTGCCGGGACCGAGGATTGAACCCCGGCCACCAGCACAGAAGTCTGACACCTTACCCCTAGACCACCAGGTCACCTGTTACAAGTTAATCCTGTTATTAAAAACACGCGTGGTAGGGGCGTGGTTTAGAATATTGCCAGGGTAAACAAAATTAGTTGTGAATTTTTCTCACAGTTGTTGTCATTAGAACACTCATGATATCCCAGGTACTAACAGAAATACATTCCCATGTGAAGTATTTAAGCGGAGAACATCGAAATCGTACAAGAGGGAGAAAGCTAATTTCAAAAGTGCACGAAGATGTGGATCAAAAGCGCTTCTAGACCTTACATCAAAAGCATTCAGTGAAAAAAAAACTGCATGACGTGGTAGCATGGCAAACTGTATTGTAAGCAACCTCTTACTTTTTACAAAGTTACAATCAAAAAGTAAAACTACAGGGAACAACCCTCTCCCCCTTGATTATAGAGGTTAGGTTAGGTAAGTTTTAATTGATAACTGACTAATTCACAAAACTCACGATAGTTGTAGTTTCTGAAAAAATATACATTTCTTGCTTTTATTGGTCACTGTCACCACGACAAGCATAGCTCACAGATGTTGGGGGAGTGAGTTCGAAATAAGAAACAAGCGATGTTGCCATAAGGGGTTGAGAGACTACAAACAATGGTGCGCTTTTGATATACTCCTAAGCAGATACACAAATTTGGCCTGTGCGCTTTCAATACGTAGCCGTATAGAATATAATATTCATGATTGTTCAAATTAGGATGGATCGAGGGAGAACATGTCCTAGGTTCCGTTATTAGCTAAGGCCACACGGAGCCGACCCGCACCGAATTTTCTAGCAAGTGGCTTAACGACCCAAATGTGACGGAAAATTCGAATGGATAAGTGCGGCAATACCTTCCTGCCGTCGAAAGTCGTATTGTGGAAGCCATGGAAGAACAATGTTCAGAGTGTTCGTGCTCGAGTTTCATCTGATCCCAAATAATTACTTTACTTTATTGACAGGTTAAATCAGTTAGCATACATTTCAAATCAAGTTCAACAGAAAAAACCCACCAAACAGAGTTCAATAACAGCCTCCCCTAAAAAAAAAACAATTGGGCTGAGCTTTTCTAAAATAGCCCTGCATTCCCTCCCCCTCCCTTCCTCCAACCCATGTACGTTCCCACGTGCACTGTTTAGTTGTTAGCTTAAAAATAAAATTCTGAAGCTACCGAACATTTCCGGAGACGCCTGAATTGCCATGCTTATTCGAGGGTGGTGGCTAGACCATCCGCACACCACCTTACCGTAAAAGTGCGGATGAATGCTCTCTCAACGATTCATCCGCACCGGTGAGGTGTGGTAAGGTGCAGTCCGGAGGGGATTTGTGTAGCCATTTGCATTTAAAAACACGGAGAGCATCCATCCGGAATCTTACAGTGCGGTACGGATCGGCTCTCTATTATTATTATTATTATTATTATTATTATTATTATTATTAGCACCGCATCTTATTACCCGTTTGGGCTATACGCACTTACGCTAACGTGTAATGGTAGGGTGATTGTGAGATGAAATTTAGGATCTACGGTTTAACGTGGGATCCGAACCACGGGGGAGGCCTGGCGTTCCACACATTCACAAGTTGTGATTAATACACGTCTTGTTATAGGTGAAGGAAGGGTTTGGCAACCAGATAAATCTGTGCCGGGACCGAGGATTGAGCCCTGGACCCATAGCACAGAAAAGCACAGAAATTCTACACCTTACCCCTAAGCCACTAGGTCACCCGGCTCTATATACAGTAGCCAGTGGCTTCTTTGGTGCTGACTGACAGCTCACAGCTGACTTCTGACAGTCAACATTTAGGTATATACTTAAATTTTGAATGTCAGAAGTGACAGCTGCTAAACACATATTTTGCAGATCATATGGCTCGGCGTAGGGATACATAATTTGTTCTGGTAACTTTTCAAAGCCGTCAGCTGTGAGCTGTCAGTCAGCACCAAAGAAGCCATGGGGATACTGTAGGTGGTCGTGTAGTGAGCGCTGATTACCTCGGCAACATTCCACGACACTCACTGATAGGTGACGCTATGGTGTGTTGTACTGTCTTAGGTTAATTAGTTTGTATGTCATGAGCTGATATTATGTGTTTAAGAAGTACACGTTTAGTACCCAGTTTATTTTTAAAATGTCGCCAAAGATTTGCATGAAAAACAATTTGTCGTTTAAAATATTCCTCTAAGAAAGAGAAACAAATTACATTTAAATATATATATANATATATATAGAGCAAGAGTTTGGTCGGTCAAGGTAAACCACAAACAAGAATGGTGGACAAGGTAGCTGAGGTAAACAGACCCGTGACGTCACAGTAACTAGCGTGCACTAATTAGAATATCACTGCGTAAATCGCTGGCTCAAAGTGAACGTACCAGCCTGTGCTGATGTTGGGCCGGCACTAAATTAACTCACCTTCTTTCCTGGCCCAGCTATTCCGCCCATCACTCAGTTGCAAGTTTAAATGGAAATTAACCTACTTCTCGCGAACTTAGATTAAATTCTCGTGACTTTATTATTAGACATTTAACTGTTACTTAGCAGAAAACCTCATGTATTCTATACTCTGTGTTTTGTACATGAGATAGTCCTCTTTTATACATTTTTAACTAACTTACAGATTTTGACCAAACTTGAAACAAATAAAATTATCACGAACATATCTTAGATTTGTATTATTAGCTAACTTTAAGCCCCCATTTAAGAGCAAAAATTTTCCAAAGTATATCAAATGTATACGATTTTTATTTTACTCGGCTCCCCTCCACCAACCACATATGTCCTTTTCACTACAAAAAGTAATAGTTTGATAATGTTTTGTATTTAGTTGGCATGCTACACACACCAGCTTTAAACCGAGTTAAATAGTTGTAATATGACGCTAGTTTTAAAAAATCATCAAAAGGTTTTGAAAAAAATAAGCAATATTGATAAAAGTATAGCGCACTTTTATATATTTGTATTCAACCAGAGTTCTTGTCTTTTTACGATTCGTTTGACCAAAGCCAGGGATACCACAAATATTGACAAATAAATATGATAATATATTTGGCGCCCAAAAATTAACACACAGTATTACATTGCATCCATAAAAGTCACCACACTTCTAAAGAAATGCTACACCAGAAGAACAAGACTAAACTATAATACAATATAGAAAATACGGGTGTAAAGAAAGTGTTAAAAAAATCAATATTCAAACGAATTTCAATAAACTTTGAAAAATTCATATTTATTTTTAAGACGTGATCTACGTATGTTGTTTCTAAATTTCATATTTTCTCAATCATTTTAAAATTTGCAATATATCCTATTGGACTAGAAAGAAATAGCATAAAATTTTCAAATCTTGTACACTGAAACCTATTTGTTTATCATGTGTCTTTTAGAGGTGCTATAGTCCAATTTTTAACAGAAAGAACCTTATCTGACGGCTAGTAAGGCTACTAGGAACATCTACTCTCACGTATTCATACGTCAAGTTATGTTATCTGAAGATATCATTTTTGCGATTGATTTTATCAGTAGCTATAAAATAACAATAATAATATAGTACAATGTTATCATTGCTAAACACAACAAAAATATTTATATTTTATAAAAAGTTAATCTTGCACTGTAGGCTGTGTAAGCCCAGGGTTAAATAATTGTTGTACAAACTATTATATTAAAGTTGAATCCAAGAAAGTATTACGTGTGTATATATATATATATAAATAAATAAAATATATAAAAAAGCAAGTCTTATGGATATGGATATAGATATATATATCCATAAGACTTGCTTAGATTCAACTTTAATATAATAGATTGTACAACAATTATACACTTACTAGCGGTCAGATAAGGTTGTTTCTGTTAAAAATTGGACTATAGCCCCTCTAAAAGACAAATGTTACATAAATAAGTTTCAATGTACAGTATTTGAAAATTGTATGCTATTTCTTTCTAGTCCAATAGGATGTATTGCAATTTTTTTAAATGATTGAGAAAATATGAAACTTAGAAACAACATACGTAGATCACGTCTTAAAAATAAATATGAATTTTTCCAAGTTTATCGAAATTCGTTTGAATATTGATTTTTATTTTTTCAAACACTTTCTTTACACATGTATATTTTAATACTGTATTATAGTTCTAGTATATTTATAGTATATATGTATAGTTTTATCAAAATCCATTAATACCTATATATATATATACTTTATTTGCCTACACACAAACAAAACAGCACAATTTACACGTGAGAATCTGAATACAAACCATTCTTACACGAATTTACAATTTATTAATCAAATTTAGCCGAGGGTAATGTCTGCACTACTATATTGCTAGGCATATTTAACCACCAAATCAATATTTGAAAACCATACCATCTTTCAGGTTAGTGGATTTAGCATATATTTTAGTGTTATTTAACATATAAATCCATATTAAACTAAATCGTTAAAGCTGTTTCCGAAAAAATTCGAAATTAAAAAAAAATCAATCATCAGTAAGCTAACCTTAAATCAAAATTTAAAATGTATAGAACGGCATGGTACTATATCATCTAAAAATGAAGTTTCAAAGAAACTAATTAAATCTTTTCGGTTGTAGCCACCAGGATAGACAGACAGATGTGGGGACAGACAGATTTGCAAGACCCACATTTTTGGGTTCAGGCACATAAGACGTAAAGATGAATCATAATATTGAGGACATACAAGGTCTTGATTACATTACTTTCTCAAAACGATAAAGTAAAATTATTTCACAAAATCTCTAGTAAACTCTCCAGAAATATTGAGAATAGCCTAAAACATTGAAAATCCTAATTTGTTGAGAGCAAGAGTTTTTTACATACAACCCCAAGTCTTATTATTCGTTCAAGCTGTACGCATATGTACTAATCCAGCTAATGTGTTAGGGATGAGAAAGTTTTAATTCAAGGGAAGTGTACCCAAATTTGCGTGGAAATAAAAAGGGAGACAGAGTTTGTGGAAAACAATTTAGAAAAAATCATTCTCAACTCACCCAACTGTGATTCTAATCCAGATATCCACTTCATCGGCAGTCCAATTTATTGATAGAGTGATGACTTAAACCATTATACCACTGAAACAAGATAGTTCAATTTTTTTTTACTAAAAGTATACTCATATTTTTTTAAATCGCAGAATCATGCTATGCTACTGACAATTTTTTAAAGATAAGAATAATCACAACTATAAATATTACTAAATCAAGCTTAAAATAGTGGTTCACCACTCTCCTTCCACGCAATTTAGGGTAGAGATTACCTCTAAAATGCTTCCTTACTCATCCCTATCCCATTAAAGTAACTAACATATAAGCATATAACCTGAGGCGATAGTAAGATTTAATGATAATAAGAAAAACTCTGAATGTTTTATAAACTCCTAGTCAAGCTTTATTTTTTCCTGCCATTCACTATCAATAATAAATGTGTGTCAGCAACAGCTTTTACAGTAAATGTTAAGTCATAAAACAGATGAAAAACTCAAGTAAGTTAACAAATGGCTTTCTCCGCTTTCCTAGAAATGTTATATTTTGTAGCGTTATAGCATTTAATAAGCACTAATGGAGCGTTGAGACGCATTGCATTTTTTTTTAAATTTAGTATTTTGAAATATGGTACATTCAAAAATAGAGGCGAAAGATTTTATAATGGGTCTATATCATTAAAAAAAACTTTCAATTTAGTTTAATAACTAAAACACTAATTACAACTACATTTAAACGACGATTTACGCGAATTGTAGAAGTTTTAATATTAATTAAACTTTTGGGAGATATAAATATAGCCTTTCTAAACAACTAGCGTCGTTTATTTACAGTCACAACAATAAAATAATGTTAAGATATTTGAGTAATATTTTAGTGGTTTTGAAGCTTTAGAACTGCCATTACCGTAAGGAATACTGCAGTGTTCGGATATTTGTATTAAAGTAGGGGGAACCTTTAAGTCCATTAGACTAAATCCCTGAAAGAATAGTGTCCACCAAATTTAGTACGTCCCCGTCCATAGTTTGTTTGAATATTTTCGTTGTATAGCTAACTTATGCTAGCAGATACATTGCTAAAAAATTAACCCTAGCTTCAAAAGGTATAAAACAAATTTACAAAATACAGTTGTGCCCGAGGGGTTAAAAGCGTAACTTTTTAGATATTTTTACATTGGTTTTCCCATCCTCTTATCAAGCCAACATAGGGAAAAAAATCCTTCTCCTCTATACGCACTAAGCCCGATGTTGAATGACGTTCCAGTAATATACGGACTAGAAGTACAGTCGACCTCAGGGCCCGACGTTCGTGGGTTCAAACCCAACCGGCGTCGACGGATCTTTCTGAAGCGATAAAAATCCATAGCCCAACTTTATTTAGAGGAGTAAAGCCATCTGTCCCATGTTGATAGTGGCTTGTAAAAGAACCCTGAAAGGTATGTTAAAATACCTTTCTCGGAAAAATTGGTTGGTCTTCTCGTTCATATAAATTCTCGTGTACTGATATAATCAGTCGATTTCTATATATGTATATATGTATGTATATATGTATGTATATATACATATACATATACATATATGTATATATACATATACATATATATGTATATATATATATACATATATATGTATATATATATATATATATAGAGAGAGAGAGAAAGCACATAAACTTATTACTCTAGAAAGAAAAATAATGAAAAGATTTATTTTTAAGAAATGGCATTAGCATTTGTCTGAAGAAATAATAGGAGACCACTGTTGAGGGGAAAATTATCCCCAGTGCACCCGGATGGATATGAATCTCTTCCCTTTACCTTCAGGGCTAGGTCAAGCCCGCTAGTGCATAGTTAACTCTCCCAGTGTATTAATTAAATTACTCTGATAATTTAAGCCGTGTATTACTACACCCCCAACTTATACAAATATAATTAAACTAATGTGGTGAGACGAGAACGATACCGTTTTGATAAAATGTACTTGCATTTTTGTGGAAAGGAAAAGCAAAGCAATTTAGGAAGAAGAAAAATCCTCAGTACACCCAGCTGGCATTCAACCATTGACCTCCCCAATAACAGAAATCCAGACTATACGAGCTGGATGAATTAATCCTCTTTACCACCTATGCGAGTTTAATTAAACTAACACTGAGTGAAGTCAAATTAATGAAATAGTTTTACACTCGTTCGAAAAGTTGAAAGAATTGTGTCGAAGAAAGTTTTTTTCCCATTTCAGATTAACGTGTATTAAGATTTCATTAACGTTTAAAATAGGCTAGTTACTATCCTATATATTATTTATGTTGCCACTATCCCTTTTTCTCAACTAATACAAAGCCTACAGCGATGAATAAGTTATCAATGTATATGTTTTTTTTACAGACTTATGACATAGCGTACTCAGTTTATGTTAAAACACATTGTTTGTTTAACATTTAAGTTAAAAGAAAAATCTAACAATATTTTTGTATTACTTACCGAAAACTCTCTTTGCTATTTTGTGTATACACTTCGCTGAGTATTTAATTTCAACAACCCAACAAAATACTAAATCTTTTTTTGGGGGAGGGGATGTTGAATTTGCGAAAGTTTCGCAAGGGCTTAATGGTAATAACTAATTTGTAGAAAGTGAGCTGGACTACATGATAATGACATTAAACCATGTGAGAGTGTGGAATGCAGAAAGTGTGGGATAAAACAGTTGGTAGGCAAATGATTGCTTTAAAGAGAATGTGCCATGTGAAATAAATGTATATACACCTGTTTTTATTATGTCGGTTTCTAGGGCATACGTGAGGTCACGTGAACATATGTGTAAGCATTTCGAACAATAGTTCAGATTGAAACGTCATTCTAGTTTAGTTTTGGTGATATTTACCATATTTTGATTTAGTCGATCCGTTAGTCGAATAACTTTTGTGAGAGTAACTTTCTAAGTCTTCACTATCCCTCCTGATTATTTGCATAAGGTTATACTAATAGCATAAGAATGAGGAAGGCAGAATTTAGAGGTAAAGTACTCACATTTTCGCAAAAAGATAGTGAACAACAATTTAAGGGAAAAAAACTTGAGTAAACCCAGCCCGCATTAGAACTCCCACCTCCCCACCATCGGCTAACCAGATAATACGAGGTTGACTGACACCTTATCCTACACCCCCACCAATGTAAGTCTTAACAAAGTTACTATTTAGACTTATATGTTTTTGTACACCATGGAATTGCGCCAGAAAATTCTTGCTTTTGACAGATATGTCGATTTCCACATCTGCAACTGGTTTCAAGGCTCTTAGGTTTTAAAAACTACTGCTGCTTCAGAGTGTCTTAAGAATATATTTTAAGGCTGATTTGCCAGTATATTAGGTACACACTTATGCTTTAAAAATAAATTGGAATGAAATAGGATTTTACTCACTCCTTTTGCTCAAAACAGTGAAATTTCGACGAAAGAAATAATTTTGTTTTTTTCATTAGATTTTTAAAAACTTATTTGTAATTTAACTTATTTGAAATTATATTACTCGCGTCGATGACAACATGCCCTAACAAGCTACTCTCATATTAGACTAGACTGCCGAAGACTGGGAGATTGAGGCACAAATCTCGCACTGGTGAAATGGGGTGGTTTTTTCTAAATGTTTTTCCACTCTCCATCTATGCAAGTGAGGGTTCACTTCCTCTATATTCAACCTTCCCAGTTCTTAACACATTAGCGTAATTAATACTTAGGCATATAACCCTAACGAGTAGAAGACGCTTTGCTATGTATTATTATTATTAAGTATTTTTATTTTATAATACCATTACGTGTTTGCGTCGTCAATGTTTTTAAGAAAAGAATAATAAATATTGTGTAAAAATTACGGAAACAAACCAACCCTACCGTCCTTTACAGGTAAGTTACTACGCAACCTCGCCGTATAATGTAAACTTCTCTTCCATATACGGTAAACAAAAACAAGCCGGTTGGCCTTCCCGACTGAGCGTAGAGGTCATCAAAATGTAATTGCTCTAACAAGCAGCTAGGTAAGAAAAATCACGTTGCATGACGTAGAAATGTTGTCCGGACCAAGAGGATATGAAAAGAAGAGGTAACGAGACAAGATTTGCACGGATGAAACTTCAAACCAATTCAAAATATTGAAAAGTTGAGAAGAAACTGCCCAGTGTTTGAACGGTACAAGCACGTTGTTGGTTCAAGGAGAAATGGTGCAAACTTAAATATAGATCTAATAAATAATCTAGTCAAGACTCATTTCAAAATTTGAATGACACAGCCTTGAAATCAGAAGTTTGCAAGAATTTATAATACTGTGTTTACTTATTTGGGGTATTTAACGTAACTTTTAATAAAATACTAATTATATATCAGCAGATGAGAATTTCTATGAACGAGAACTAAAGGGCTTACCAATTTTGTCGGGAAAGGTGTCCTCACATACCTTCCAGGGCTCTTTTACATGCTACAATTGATATGGGACTGACGTACTTCCCCTCCGAAGGAAGTTGGGCTACGTATTTTTATAGCTCAAGAAAAATACATCTACACCAGCTAGGTTTGAACCCACGGACATCGGGTTCTGAGACGAGTACTTTAATTCAAGACCACCTTGGTTGACAGACTACTATAAATGTAAAATATCACTCCTAAGGGACTCATCAGAAATTGAAACCAGGTTTCTTGAATATGACCACTACACCAACTCTCTCAGTACACAAAATATTCTAGACCTAGTTATTATAGGCAGCACAAAAAAAAATCCGCGTGTCACCATGGCCTCGATACTAATAGCTACCAAGTACCTGACGTTCTCATACGTTAGTCTCAGGCTGTCTTGTCTCACGAATTAGTAACCTGTAGATCAGCACTGTGGATTCACGCGTTCGCCGTAAAACTAGCGCAGAACAGAAACGTGGTCACGTGACGAGCTCTAAGCCAATCACAATATTTCCACCTTATCGGCGCGAGCTGTTCCACTAAAGTTCAACTCATCTCTATTTTGTCCGCCCTGCCTGAGATGTTCGGCACAGGAGAACCAATCAAAGCTCAGAACCAATAATCTCAAATCAGTGTGCATGACAATGCATGCGCTCTACAACCGGAAGCAAACAGACAGCTTCGTTGGCCGTTGTGAGGAGATTTGAAGTAAAGAGTGTGTATCGATGTGCTACGACACAACAATATAATTTGAAAACATCCATCGGTTGAATGATCTAAAATATATATTTATCCATTAGAAAAAAAAAATTGATAATCAGCTGTTTTAAGTTAGCGTTGCAATGCATCTTGGGTGAAGTGAGTGAAGTGCCGCGCCACAGAAGCAAATTCTGCTTTCTATTTTCGGCGATTGTGTGTGCTTACTTAAAAATCACGTCAAAGTGCGGTTTTCTGCATTCTTCACTAGAAAACAACGAAATTGAGATTAATGAAATTGTTTTTTCTTCACGCTGTGTTTACTTTCTTATATCACGAGAAATGATTGTGATCGTGAAAAAAAATGATTGATTGATTGATTTTGACGAATCTTTATGTTTTATGTGAACACGAACAAAAAAGGAGTGTATTTTATAATTCTGTCTGTCCTTATGTATGTTTGTCTGTCCCTGGTTACTGATCCAAAATGGTTTAATAGATTTTGTTCAAATTTGTTTTTTAGATTTTATACAACCATATCCCATGAAAAATAGTACCGCATAGTTATTTTATGGACAAACATTTATTGAAGGGTAGTTTACTAACAGGAAATTTTGAACGTTCTTAAAATTTTGAGATTTTTTTTATAGATTTTATTCACAATGGGTATCTTGGAAGTTTGTGACATTAAACTAAACAGACTATATTTGTTTTTGGGATAAAAACTCGTTTATGGGTAGTTTACTGATGACTATTTCAAAAATTGGAAATATTTGGAAAATGGCCCTAACGATTTGACTCCAAATGGGTATCTTGGTGGTGTTTTATATGACAAATAACACTGTTTAGTTAGTTTTGGTAAAAATTCGATAAAGGGTTGTTTACTGGTGAGTGATTTTTGAAAATTCGAATTATTTTGAAAATGACTATAACGATTTTGCTTAAAATGTTTATCTGGGCAGTGTTTTACATGAGCATGATAAAATAAGCTGTATTCTTGCTTTTTTTTGGGGGAAATTTTGTTTTGGGTAGTTTACTGATGACCAAGCTTTTTTTTAAATTTGAATATTTAAAAAAATTGCTTTACCGATTTGATTCAAAATAGGTATTGGGGAACTATTTTACCTTTTTAAGTATTGTATCTTTACTATCTAAAGTTAATAATTTAATGGAGGTTTACTTACGACATTATAAAGATTTTTTTTTAAATTTACCTTGAAAATTTAATTCAAAATAGTAATCTGGGAATAGTGTTTCATGATAAATAAGAACATGTTTTTATTTTCACAATTTACAAATAATTTCATGGTAGTTAACAAATAATTTATTTTTGGAAAATTAAATTTTGTTGAATATATTTGAACAATTTGGTTTAGAATTTATATGTAAAGAGTGATTATTGCTACTAACAAGATTATTTGTTTGTTTTTATGAGGAAAACATACTTAAGGGTAATTTACTCAAAACCTATTTTTGAAAATAATCTTCCAATCTATAATATACAATATGAGAAAGTTTGTGCGATTGTGTCGTACCATTTATTTTAATGTAAAATGATTATATTTGATTAATTTCCGTTTTATTTTGGCCCTGTATTATAAAACACATCCTGGTGTAATCTGTCAAGGTAAGCTTGATTTTATTACAAATGAACATTTCAATTACTTTATGTAACCACAAAGATATATATATATATATATATATATATATATATATATATATATTTTTGTGGTCATTAGTGAAATATTTTACCATATTATTAGTTTTATTTTATAGGAATTGATGCTATACATAAAAAGGGAAAGCTCCAGATCACATGAGTTGACCTATGAATATGTTAAAGTGGATCTATTAACTTTTTTCCTAGTTTTCAGATATGTACAGTAACTCCGTAAGATAATTGTGCTATACCTTTCAGTGCAAGGGAAGTGTACATACATTGCACCACAATTTCCATAAATTAAATTTAATAAAGGCCTATGCAATATAGGCAGTCAAGGCCTATGTAACATGGCCAGTCAGCCAGAAAATTAATAAATAATATAAATTTGCAAATTTCCTTAGACACGACTCAAAAATATAGTATATCAGTAAATAGCCAATACATAATATATGTATTTATATTTAGTGTCAAATATAGAATATAAATTTTAGAGTATTATTCGAATGTGTTAGACCATGTGTCATTAGTTTTAGTAAGTAGAAACCTTAATAAAATGTAAATATATTTTGTTGTGGTCAAAATTGATAACATTTTACAATATTATTTGTGCTATTTTTTATGTATTGATAATATATATCACAAGTGACAGATTTGGATCACATGAGCTTATACTTTAAGATTTATATGTAAAAATAACTGTCTGATAATGCCCTTCCTATGAAAATTGTACTATACATAATATAAGATGGTTTGTCCTTGATTAATTTTACAATCTCCAGTCTTCCCATTTACCAGACACGGAAGAGGAACTTACATTGCCATTTTTTGTACAAGTGGTTTTCATAATTGAACATTTCCTGTTGCAAAACATTAAGATCCCTTTATAGAATAGCCACGTTCGTTCCGGGGTTAGGCTCACATCATTAACTTAACGCACGGTTGAAAGAATCATGGCAATAGTACTCAAGTTCTTAATGGTGTAATGGTGATTTATGAAGGTTTTATTTAGTGTGCAACACTGTTTACACAACCTGGTCAGCACACGAGACATAGGCGTCAGTCTCAAGCAAAAGCTTGAATTACAATTAGATGCACTTAACTGTTTTTTTCCTTAAATGAACACACTTCTGTTAATTCTAGCTTTTTTCATCCCTAACCCATTTATGTAAAATGCGAATAGCCTGGATGGATAGTAAGATGCAGAGTACCAATGATGAGGAAAAGTAGGTCTGTCAATTAAGGACAAATAGAAAACCTAAAACACGGAAATTTTGTTTTAAAATAACTACACCCTTTTTTATTTTCTCTCGACCCCTCGAGAAGTATTGTGATCAAAAATAAAAATCTCGAGATTTGATAAATGTTAACGTTAGACGACTCCCTGAAACCGGAAATTGGTTTTTGCAATGCCATATGTCTGTCCATTTTCTGTCTGTTTGTCTCTCGGACTAGAGCCGAAATAATTTTACCGATCAAGCTGAAAATTTGTATCTAAGGTCTTCATAAGGTTCCTCCAAGGAGTTTTTGTAATTATATATTTATACATAAATTTAAGGGTAGCTTACAGACGTGCAAAAAGAAGAAGAAAAATGATATTCTCAAAATCTGTTCAAACAATTTTGATTAAATTTTGTATCTAGACACTGTTTAAGACTACAAACAAATGTTTCTCCAATGTTTGTTAACAATCTTTCTCTTATGTTGGCTAACAGTTGGGAAACAGTTGAGAAACCATTGTGACAGTTGGGCGACAGTTAGCCAACTATGTTTCCAAATGAGTACTAAGATTAAGGCTGGTTTGATATCCATGCATAATGGCATAACTAATGTCGAATAGGATAAAATGCACATTTAAAAATAAAACTGCAACCGTTCATAAGGATACGTAATGATTAAAACCTTATTCAAATCAATTGTTTGCTTTTCAAAGAAAATGTAATAAACATTTGACTCCATTAGATAAGGTCTTTAAAATCTACTTCTTCTCAAAGGCTTACTCTGAAAACAAAGTTCATTAAACTTACAAATTTTACGAAATTTATGGGTATTATATCTAATGCCGCTGTTTCCGTATTTATCTTCCAAACTTCGCTGGCCATGTAAAATTAATTTGTGAAATCGTATACTTTTTCTATAATCATTATAATTCATTTGTTTCAGTGGCCTATAGTAACTAGGCTAAGAATGACAAAACTATTATTTATAATGAATCTATTTCAGACAGCCTTTGTATAGTTAGTAAATATTTGCATACCGTTACACAGTATTATTAATTTCCTACTGTTCAAATTAACTTAAATTAGAATGGTCAAGGCGAGCAGAATAAAAAAATTGTATGGTTTTATTTTATTTAAGCTTAAGCTCGGTATAACTTATATAACATCCTCTTTCTTTGCTAAGTGGAACTGAACTCTTTGTTACTTTGTTAACATAAAAACTGATAAAAATTAATAATGTATTCCCTTCCTTCACCTCTGACAAGACATCTTGTGAATGTGGGGAATGCCAGGCCTCCACCGTGGTTCGGATTCCACGTTAAACTGTAGGTCCTCCATTTCATCTCACAATCACCCCTACCATTACACATTAGCGTAAGTGCGTATAACCCGAACGGGTAGTAAGACGCGGTGCTAATAATAATAATAATAATAATAATAATGTATTTGTACTTTGGATATTCATGGTTCTATCCCTAAAATGACAAAATTTGTTAAGGATGATATAATTTGGAAAAATTTACATAATCCTACATCATCACCATATCCCACAATGACAACACACTCTTTTGATATGTGAGGAAATGAAAGTAAATCTAGTCTAGTATATATAAACTGTACCTCTATGCCGATACAATTGGTAGCTATGTGTAGAGTGGTAAGAAATGTTAGGCACACTCGAATTCGGTAACCAAACTAGGAGTCAATCTCAATAATGTTCATGGCGTGAAAACCACTTGAATATTTATTAACTTATTCTTAGCGTTTCAAGCTAGGGATCGTACTCAATATTTTGTATATTTTTTTTTTATTGAAGTTCACTGTCCTCTCAAACAGTATATGTTTTGAATCATTGATGAGTTTTACGGACTCTAGGTCATTCAGAAATATCCAGAGCAGCCCTGGAGTTATTTCCTCACGCACGCAGTACATACCGAATAATCGATCTTGGAGGAGTTACCTACGCACCTTGGAGGACATGCACTGGATAGGAAGTGTTGAGAAAAAATATAAACCAGGGAAAGACATTGTCACTGCGTTAGGGGGTAGGGAAAAGGGTTTTATTTCAATGCGTGTCATTTTTATCTATAGTTTGCTACTTTCTTTCTGGATTTTATAGCAATTACCATCATTTTAAACCAAAGCTATGTTTGAAACAAAAGCCATTTCTTACCCGATCCATCCCGGTACTTACGAAGACGACACTACTTCAAGTTTGTAATCGTAGACGGCTTACTTGCCCAGCTATACTTTTCTTGGCTCTGCTTCAAATTTGTAAGTATAGGCCATTTCCTCTCCCATCTATGTGTACATTAATCTTGGCTATGATTTTTTTTTAAGTACCACCGGCCACTTCCTCAACCATCTTTTCCCTCTTAGCTACGCTTTAAAATTGTTAGTACAAGCCGTTTTCCCACCTATATACAGAGTATACCAATAAAATGTATACATGTATATAAAATATAAAAAGGGGAGTAAAATTAAACTTATAGCGAGAATGTTAAATGCAGTACCGTTCAATAATTTAGTTGTAGTAGCCTACATTCTGTCAGATGACATCACAAAAATGTAAATGAAAATGGCGAAACCACATTTATCGCTTGAGAAAGGTATTAGGAGTCCTCAAGTCTTACTGGAAAAGGAGTGTGTCAATGAGGTGAGCATACGTCGGAGAAGTGTATTTGAAACATCATCACCAACACGAGTAACAATTTCAAGACTGCGTGATAAGTTTGAGGCTTATGGAACAATGCGAAATAGGAACAAGGGACCGTGAAAATCAACAGGCAATGAAAGTGTTTCGGTAGTATTAGAGATACTGGGCCAGTTTCATAGTCAAATTTAGTACGCCTCAAGTGCGGCGCTACACTAAGTTAATGACGACACCTACCTAAACCAGAATGGAATGGGCCAGTTTCCTATGCGAGAACAGCCCATTCCATTCGAGTTTAGGTAGGTGTCGTCATGAACTTAGTGTAGCGCCGCACTTGAGGCGTACTAAATTTGACTATGAAACTGGCCCACTAACACAATCCCCAAACCGGAGTAAGTCCTTAAGACAATGTACTTGCGAAAGTGATGTTTGTAAACCCAGTGTTCATCGCATTTTGTGGCGTGTGAAGTGGAAGTCGTACAATACGAGACTACTGCATGCATGAATGAGGACGACCCAGACAAGTGACTTCAATGTTGTGAGTGGTTTTTGGACATGTGTGAAGAAAGGGAAGATTTTCCAGATTTAATTATTTGGTCAGATGAAGCCACATTTAAACTTAATGGTGCTCTTAATCAACATAACTCTGTGTACTGAGCAATCAAAAATCCACACGTAATGGAACAACAAGCAGTTAACCAACCAGAGATATCAGTGGGGAGTGATTTATATTTTAGAGGAATAATAGGGCCATTTTTCCCTGAAGAGACCGTCACAGGTCCCACCTATTTAACGATGTTGCAAGACAACGCCCTACCTCCTCTTAGTGACCTGTCTTGGGATGAAGAGCCTAAGCAGGATGGTGCATCACCACTTAACTACACCAAAGTTAGAGATTTTCTGGTGTCAATTTCCCCGGAAGATGGGTAGGACAAAAAGAAAGTATGAAGTATCCATCTCAATCTCCTGACTGGACTTTTAGGTGTGGGGAACTCTAAACCAGGGGTGGCCAACTTGATTGGAATTGAGATATACTTTTTTTTCCCCTTGACCTCTAGTGATCGACCTTATAATTAAATTTTACTCCTCCAAAATTTTCAAATCATAGCCATATCATTGTCGTTGATTTCCTGTGGGTAGAACCTGTGGGTTCTCTCCATGTGTTTGAGTTATATGATACAATTTGAATAATTTTATGAGTTTTATTGAATGGTAACACTTTAATACTAATTCGAAAGTTATTAACTAAGTGACACAATTAGTGTGAAGTTTGTGCCTTTATCTCTTCCACCCAGGCTAAAAAGTCGGGTGTATAAATATACAGTGCCAATCTCAACCAATCTTCAGTGTGTTGATCTGTTAAATTCTACCGATACTTAGTTTTAGTTTGTTTTAAATGCGAAAATGCTAATTCACATAAATATGTAGACTTAAAGCAGGAATGTAAAAGTTATTCGCATTTTCTCAAATCAGGATAATTTTCTTTTGAGACAAAGTTCCAAAAATATTTTTTTGAAGACCTAGTTTTCAGAAATATGTCACATTGTAGTGTAATTTTTCATTTTCGATTCTAACTTGATCCAATTGAAATAGCACTACAAATTTATTTGCGCTTGATTGTGTGTTTGTGTCATCCTTGAATGGATAAATAGTAAACTGGATCAAATCTTCAATTTTTGTAAAGTCACAGAATCTGGTTTCGAAGTCATCAAGAACTGTTTGGATTTCCGTTGCATATTTTCCCGAATTAAAAATATATATGTGAGATTCTTTTGCGAATGATCCATGATGTATTTAAATGGAACAAAACGTTTATTTACAAAATCCTCAATCATAGCCAGTGCTGGACTCTTGAAAGCAGAGACACTGCTCATCAACTCACTGATTGTTTTATTTTTCTCTTGTAGTTCCAAGTTCAATAAACTAAGTTTTCCAGTAAAATCTGTCAACAGTTCCAGATCACATAGCCAGTCCAGATCAAGAAATTGATTATAATCATCACTCCTCTGTTTAATAAAACTGATAATAACATCCAACAAGTCACGAAATCTTTGTAAAAAAAATGCTCCGACTGAGCCACCTGACATCCGTATGCAAAACATAATCTGGTTCTTTATCGTCCAATTGCATTTTAAAAGCCACCTTTGAAGAGATTTAGCTCTGATGGAATTGACGATTTTAAAATATCCATGACACATTTTGTATTAAGACTCTGCTAGCTAAAACTGGCTGATTAATGATACAATGATAGCTTAAGAAATCGGGAAAATCTTCATCTTTTTTATGCAAGGCTATAAATCTATTTAGATTACCCATCATCACCACTGCTCCATCGGTGGTCATTGACACTAGCTTAAATAAAGGCAAATTAATCTTGCCAATCTGCTCCTTAAACACATTGAAAATATTGATACTTGGTGTTCTTCCTTTCAATGAAATCATGCCCAACAATTCTTCTCTAGCAGAAAAGTCTTCATAAACCATTCTGATAAAAACGAGCAGTTGGGCAGTGTCGCTCACATCTGTTGACTCATTGAATTGCAAATAATATGAAACATATTGGTTAATATCTTTTAACAGTCACTCGTTTATATTTTGGATCATCTTTTCCATAAGTCTCTTGACCGTATTCCGGGATAGTTGCAAATCTTGAAGGGCTTTTCTTTTATTTCACCCTTATTCTTGAAATTTTCAACTAGAGAATCTGTTATTTCCACAAACATATCCTTGATAAATTCACCATCAGAAAAAGGTTTATAGTTTGTTGCTAATTTATCGCTCATATGAAAGGAGGTGATGGTTGTAATCTTTTATTGATCGTATGGTTTTGAGAACATGTTTCGCCGCACAGTCAGTCCTGATTTAAGTGATGGTGTTTTTATATTTCTTATTTCACTGTTGTGTGAAAAATCGAACTGATATTTACCATGCAGTGCGTTGAAGTGCCGCTCCAAATTCCCCTTCTTTGGTATCGCCACTGAAATATTGCAAACTAAGCAGCAACACCTTTCTTTAACCATAACAAAAAAGTAGTCCAGTTCCTATTCTTGATTAAACAGATAAGTTTGAGGTCCTTTAGGCGTAATCATTTTCACAAAACTTCACCAAACGTAGCAAAATTAACCAAACAGTTCAAAGAACGAAAGCAAGAGATAACTAATGTTTTGTATCTCACAGATATGCGAACGGTACTGGCAGTTGGGAAGCCAGCCGCAGTTGCAGGAGACCGTTTGTTAGAGCCCTAGTCTCAATCTGACCTCTATCGGGCGAGTGGTGAAACAATTCGCTCATGAAACGTTAGTGATATAGCGATCAACCAAAAATGATGCCACCATCGACGTGTTGTCCTTCCCTGCTCTAAAGAACATTGCAGAACATGAGACACTCAATTGAAAATGTGTGTGCTGCTATTCCACCAGAAACAATACAGAGCGTATGTCACTCTGTTGCACATCGTTTTAAAAATGTATTGGTGTTGATGGCGGTCATTTTGAACAATTATAATTTTAAGGTAACCAACATATCAACAAGATGAAGTACTTCCTTTTTACTTGTTATAATATTTAGTAATAAAATATGAATACATTCTATTGGAATACTCATTATCTAAAATTTCCTTGGTTCTGCTTCAAGTTTACAAATATAGGCCATTTACTCTTCCTGTCTATGCTTCGAATTTACCAACCTAGGCTATTTACTCTTCCTTTCTATGATTCAAATTTACAAACCTAGGCCATTTCCTCTTAGAAGACCTGCTTCAAATTTACAAACTTGGGATATTTTATCTTGAATCTGCTTCAGATTTGTGAAAGTAGGTCATTTTCTCTTGTTGGCTTTGCTTCTAACTTACAAGTGTAGGTCATTTCTTCTCCAGTCTATATCCTGCTCCACGTTCGCAAGCCTAGACCTCATCTCCAATATATATCCTCCAAGCCCACGCACGTTACTGTGGCTTCCTGAAAACGCCCACCAGACCTTACCGCGTTCTTCGGTGTGGTCTCCTGCGTGTTCCGAGGGCTTCTATCGATTACATGTCTTTAATCCCCCTAATATACCAAGGGGGAAAACATGCTTTGAAATATTTCAATCTGAGACTTTGAATTCCAATACTAAGCCGATAAATGCTGTGAGATTTATTTACCAAGGTATACATTAACCTAATTGGTTCAAAAGTTTTTAACTTAAATACCCATGGTTTATTTTTAAAGTCCAATTTAGTAATGCAATTAAATAGAAACTACATATCACTCAAAATATTATTAATGTATTTTTAACATGTTTTCTTATATATATATTATATATCATATATATAATATATATATTATATATTATATATCATATATATAATATATATATTATATAGCTTATACTGTTTCGTTACTCATTTTGTATGCACAATCCGATTTAGATGTGAAGAAATATTTTTTGACAGTTTAAAAAGTTACTGAATCAATTTTTATATATTCATATGTTGTGTCAAGGCTGTAGTTGGGGGGGGGGGCGGGAGAGGGAGCGTTTCAACACCCCCCACCCCCAAATTTATGAACAGAATATATATGGCTTTAATTTTGGTTCAAACAATATCAAAATTAAGGTACAAGAACCAATTATGGGGCTGTGTTACCATAAAAAGCACTTAAAAGTTTCTAGGTGTTTAATATTTAGAATTTTTCCTGGTCTTCAGTAGTTAGGAAGCTGTTCTACCATAAAAAAACACTTCAGAAAGCTTCTAGGTATTTAATACTTAGAATAGTTCCTTGCCTTCAGTAGTTAGGAAGCTGTTCTACCATAAAAAAAACACTTCAGAAAGCTTCTAGGTATTTAATACTTAGAATAGTTCCTTGCCTTCAGTAGTTAGGGAGCTGTGCTACCATAAAAAAAACACTTCAGAAAGCTTCTAGGTATTTAATACTTAGAATAGTTCCTTGCCTTCAGTAGTTAGGGAGCTGTCCTACCATAAAAAAAACACTTCAGAAAGCTTCTAGGTATTTAATACTTGGAATAGTTCCTTGCCTTCAGTAGTTAGGGAGCTGTGCTACCATAAAAAACACTTTAGAGAGTTTCTAGAGGTTTTTAATATTTAAAAAAATTCCTAGCCTCCAACAGTTATGATATTATTTTGCCATAAAAAACACTTTAGATAGCTTCTAGAACTGTTTATCATTTATAATTTTTTCTAGCCTCTGACAATTGTGGGATGTGCCCACCAACCCCCTACTCCCCACCGCCCCTGAAATTATTGACTGGCTACGTCCTTGTGTTGTGTCCTGAAATCTGCAACCATCACATTTAATTACCATTATCAATAAATATAAAATAATACTATTTATACAGTGAAATTTTATCAATGCTGACCAATAAAAAAATGGGTTAGCGTTTTCTAAAAGTTCTTCCTACCAGAATATATATATATATATATATATAATGATCTCACATATATGTATGTGTGTCATTCCGCAAACTCCTCTTCCTACCCCCTCCAACCCTTCAAACCTCTCATACTCCCCACCTGTAAAGCTATATATGTTTTATTTACTGTGCATTTCAACCGAGAGTAGTTTACAAATAATGTATTTTTGATTGTTTATTTTACTGTTTAAACAGTTTGGTTTAAATATGTTATGCAAACGTTTGTATTTTGATGAAAATTGTTTTTCTGAGAGAAACCTATCTAAGACTAGTTTACTGAAAACTTATTTTTTTTAATGTTGTTCTGAAAAAGTCTTAATGATTGTGTTGTACAATTTTTTTTCTTAAATGATTTTTTCATTTTTTTTACAAACAGATACGGAAAAATGTCCTCACAAATTTTACCTTCCTCATCCGTACAACATTAGAAGTAAATTTACGGATAACCCGGGCGGGTAGTAAGGCGCGATGCATAAGATTTGAATGTGACTGAGAATGCTTACTACCAATGATCATTTTATTTCGACCCACTTCAGTGGCCGCATGGTCTAAGGTGTCAATCTCGCAATAGACTAGACTGTCGATGACAAGAAGGTTGAAATTCGATCCCTGTCGAATGTACGGAGGGTGTTTTTTTTCTCTAAATGGTTTTCCAGTCTCCCTTCACGCAAATGCGGGAATACTTCCTTTAAATTTAACCTTCCTCTGCCAAATACATTAGAGTAATTATTTATATACGTCTCGTTGGCGTAGTTAGCTAACGTGCTAGGCTCGTGTTGAGCTAAACTGCTGATGACTGGGAAATTGAGGTTCGAATCTCGGTCGGGTGAACTGAGTTTTCCCTTAATGTTTTCCACCCTCCCTCTACGCAAATGTGGGTTCAGTTCCTCTAAATTCAACCTTCCCAATCCCTAACACCATTAGCGTAGTTAGTACTTAAGCGTATAACCCAAACTGGTAGTAAGACGCGGTGCTAAATAAAAATAATAAATTAGTATATAAACGTAATGCTTGAATGGATAGTAAGATGGTGTGAAAAAAACATCTTCCGGGGAAGGAGTACCATTAAGAACGTGGCCAGTTTGAAGGGTGAGACACTTGTGTTTGTTCTTTAGACCCACGTGGTATACAATCAAATAGCCAGGTGAGCAGGGCATATGAGAGAAAGTCGACTTTCCACACGACTTGGTTCAATATAATATAAAGATCCAATCCGCTTGTAAGTTTTATCTTAATCTTCTGACCAACCAGATAGTCAAAAGAACATCGTTATTATACCCCGCATAAAGTAGTGAAGAAAAGAAGATGTCATTCTTAAAAAATACAAACTATTAATTTAATATTAACTAATAACCCAATAATTAATCATAGTGGGATCAAAATAATTGTATTATTTTCGCGTTGAATATTATAAATGGTTCATTGTTATTTTAATCCCTGGCGTCAAGAGACGCCACTGGTGTTATTCTCTTTTAAAATTATTGTAAACAAACTATGGAGGACATGGATGTTTTCTTGACCTTCAAACGGTGGATAAATCCGTAAGGTGGCATTAGTGTATGGTTCAGAGGAGTACTTGTTTCTATAAACTGAGAACAGTAGAGTCTCATTAAGAAGACCGTTTTGGTAGGAATGTATTAGTTGAAGTACAGCCCTTATTTGCCTTTACAGCCTTCACAACCTTTATAATGGCAAAACTATTCCTGGTTTTAAAAGTTTTGTCTCCCTTAAATTGAATACTAAATTGTTGTAAGATTAAATTAAACGAAAAATTGGTATCTGAACATGGTACCTGAACTCAGGACCTTGATTCAAAATCTAAAGGATCTAGATCCAAATATAAATCCACAGGGTAATTTAAATTCAATAAAGTGAAACATGACATTAGGGACACTGGAATCAAGGTCACGTGTTCGAGTCCCGTGTCCATATTATCATGTTTCACTTGATTGAATTTGAATGATCCCGTGGACGACTATCACATTTTAATTAATGTGGGATATATGTGAACAAAATTATTGCATTTGTAACTGTGCATATTTAAAACTAAAAGAATTTGTTTAAAATTTAAAAAATATTTGGCTCGGGAAATGTCTAAAAAGATAGATTCCCTTTAGTTCTAGGGAGATTAATTATTTGGAAATATAACTGCCATCAAAAGCTGCGGGTAAAGGCGTCAGTCTTATCTACACTGATTTGTTGGGGACGAGAAGGTCAGGGTTCAAATCCTAACCAAATGTACTGAGGTGGTTTTTTTCTTAAATGGTTTCCCAATTTCCTTCCACATAGCTATGGGTACATTTTCTATGTGCCTAATGATACCTTCCTCATTTATACCCTATTATTGTAAATATTCGGTTAGCTCAGGTGGGTGGTATGACGTGGAGCATTGGGGGAGGGGGGAGAAATTATTGTCAATGTAGTTGGGTGTGGTATGACGTGGAGCATTGGGGGAGGGGGGAGAAATTATTGTCAATGTAGTAGGGGGGAAATGCAACCTATGGACTTAAATGAGTAATGACTAATGAGCTAGTTATGATTAAGTGCCATAATGTTATAATAATTAATAGATTTTTGTGTGGTAATAAATATTAAACCCGAATCGGTGGTCGCATGGATTAACGCGTCACGTTCATGATATACTGGATTGCTAGTGACTGAGAGATCTGGGCTCGAATCTCGGCCGGGTTTACTGAGTGTAGTTTTTTACAAAAATAAAATCCCATTCTCCCTACAATTAAACTGTTACTTCGTTAAATTCTAACATACGAGTATCTTATTAGACACATAAATTTAACCAACTTTTTATGATTAAAAAAAAGCTTTCTTTAAAATGTTTCAGCATCATCTGTCTACGCCAACCAATGTTTTTGGTTCAAGCTGTACCTTTACCGAAGATTACGCCTTTATCGTTTACATGTCCAATTTGAGGAACTCGGCTATAAAAAATTTATAACTTCCGTTTCAACGAATTTAATCTAAATCGAGATAGCTTTACCAGTCGATACGATTGGTGCCCAGACAAACGACAAGAAGTCGCATGATTGAAGGAATTGGAATCTAACTGGGAACGTTTGATATATATATATACAAGAACTTAGTGAATTCCTCTACGTTACTACATTCAATTCAAGTGGCGTGCAAAACTCAGATAATCTATAATGAGATCTGCGATATGTATTAAAGTACTGTAAACTAACATTTATTCGTATGCCAAAACTATTAAAGTGTAATTTTGATAAATTAGTTTAGGCCTATTATATGTTGTTTAAACATAAACATAAATATAACAAACTAGCTTTGCCTGTAACCATTTATTATGTGGATAGCCCAAATGGGTTGAATGCCATGGTGATTAAAAAAATGTATTACTACTATTGCAACTATAGTCAGCCTTAATCTGTTTTATTACATTAATTGAATTTATTAGGCCTAAGTCTTATTGTGTAAATTATAATAGGAGTACCTGTCATATCTAACAATTTCGAAAGTTAATAAATCTACTTTCACATATAAATACTTCACACATTAAACATTTTACTGGTCTCACTTTTGACAGAAAGTATTATTGTGTATAAAATAATAATGCGGTCAATTATTTTCCATCACGTCTCACAGCCATACGCTAAGATATATATTAAAATAATAATATAGTAAATTTATACGCATTAATAGTTTAATAGTTTCTTCATTGGCTCTCTCTCTCTCTCTCTCTCTCTATATATATATATATATATATAAAATAATATTTGATTCATAATCAACAAATTTTGTCTTCAGAGCTTGTGCACAAAATAAGTAAAATTCGTTCATGGTTTATAAGAAAATGAAGCCAAGGATGATCTTTATAACAATGATTTTGAAAATCGTGGTTTCTTCCACACTGATTCCATGGTATATAATTTGAAGGTTGAAGTTTTTCAATAGACGCAATGTCTTCATGTTCAATTGGAAAAGATACAGGTTAAACATTTGAAACTGTAGGGTTTGAAAAAATATAAGTAAATATAGCTGCAATACAAATTAATATGTATATATATTTATTTAGCACATCGTCTTACCACCGTACCTGTTCAAGCTATACGCTCTATTTTTATTCCTTAGTCGGTTAAGGTTATGAACAAAAAATTTAAAAATGTGTTATTACGTAAAAAAAATAGTCCCTTACCACTATTTAATAGGTTTTCTTCAGAAAAATAAACAGTTTTTTTAAACAATCTTCATTGTTATCTCAATATTTTCAATTATTAACCCACACTCACACAAATGAGTTCTGAGATTTTGAAAGCGGTTTTTATAGAAATTAGCTCTAATGATTTTGATTAAATTTTATATCCAAGGATTATGTATCATTACAAACAAAATAGTAACTTTCATTTCCCCGTGAAAATGACTTTAACGGCATTTTATAAAATCATTAACTCCCAATTTTGATCATATTTGCGCAACTAATAGATATATGAAATAGATTATTGTTGTAAAGTTCTAGTACTATTAAAAATAAAACTCTTTTATTTGAAATACATTTTCATTAAATAATGGTTTCTAAGCTTTAAGGATATAATTAATTTTTTCATGGAGATTTTTGGAAATTGAAATTGACTGTAATATTATTTGGTGGACAAAGATGTTCGTTCCTCTTTTATCAATGTTTCTGTAGCAGTGTATATTATTTTGTTTCATAAATCTTACTATTTTTATTTATTAAGTGTATCTATTTTAAGGTAAAATAGAATACCATAACATTTATTTTTAATGTTTTGTTTGTATACTATCATAAGTAATTATTTCCAGTGTTTGACCAGGTAAGATCCTCCCAAGTTATCGACAAGAAATTTAACTATAGCAGAAAGAGGGCATATATTCCACGAACAATTTTTCCAAAAATAGTTCTGAAACAAATATTCAATTTAGTTAAATGTGTCGAATGAAATCGATATATCCTAATTAATTCCAGTTATACAAACTTCCCCTTAATCTCACTACGCACTGATAGGTTTTGACCAAATAACAAGAGTGCAACAGAATTAATATTTATCTATGCGTGGGACACCGGCTAATGGTTATTTTATCACCACGTCCTATTACCTGTTCGGGTTATTCATTTAAGTACCAATTACGTTAATGGGCTAGGAATCGGAAAGGTTGAATTTAGAGGAAGTGAGCTCAGATTTGCGTGGAGATAGACTGGAGAACCATTTAGGAACACCCTCCCCCCCCCCACCCAGTTCACCCGACTGAGATTCGAACCTCGATCTCCCCAATCTCGGCAGTCTAACTCAACACGAAACTGGTGCGTTAGCTAACCAAGCCACCGAGGCAGGTGTTAGTGCTCTTATCATATTGAGTTGTAGAGGGTGAACACAGGCACTTCTCTCAAGACCTCCAGGTGTCTGTCTTATAGGACTCTGTGAACACAGAAATAGGAAGCTAGACACGGGAGTGTAGAATGGGAGCTATTACTTCTCAAATGACGTGTTTAACAAATGTGATGGTTGAGATATGTGTACTTTAAAAGTGAAATTTGTCATCACTCATCAGCCACGAATAATTATCAAATAACAATACTTCTGAACCTATGAAAACAACTCGTCATTCGTGACCGTTCCCGCCAGTAACAAAACATGAAATGCGGCATACAACAAATTAGACAATACCCTCTTATTAACTAAAAATCAGTGTCTTCAATGGATTAGTTGATGTGTCTTTACCGTGATGACGCAGAACAACAGTTTGTTTCACAACAAAATAAACACAAAGTTTATTTACATTAATTATGAAAAATATAGTTCAAAGTGACAATGAAATAAAATAGGTTTTTTATAGTGAATTAATATCATTAAAGTTTTGCAAGTTGTACAAAAATTAAAGTTTTATTGATTTCAATAATGTTCTCCAAGATGGCTACCTAAGTGACGCATAAATAAATTATCAACATGCACGCTATTAATTTGATCACCTTTAGTTTTAAATTACGTGATAAATACAGCTTAATACTGTATCACTTGAAAGTAGCTATTAAAGTCTGTGAAATTAGTATTACTTGTGAAAATGGATACAATAACCTGGCATCACAAAATTTGTTGAGGCTTCTACAACTTATGTTTGGTAATAAAGCTTCTTAATGGCGATAATAGTTTAAATGTTTACGTTTACTAGTAGCTTAAATGTTGACTTGTTTACAAAATACTTGATAGGCAGGATGGAAGATCGCTCATACAACAAATCCTTCCTATGATTTTATGATTTCTTGACGCGGAGCTGATGGTTAGTATAGAATTTTTATACTTTTTGCTACACCGTATATTCAAATACACCGCTCAAAGGCTTACGCTAAGAGAGTCCTCGAAATACCTTATGGGATTGTCTTCCACAAATGTTAGCCTAACCAGAACATAATAATGTGTACCACTTGAAATAAAACAAAATTATTATTTTTTATGTATAATTTCCGAAAGATTTTTTAAATAATCTTAAAATAAATCAATCATGCGAAGGAAATTAAACTGTATGTTTGTATAGAAGAAATGTTTTATTTATTTTGCTATAAAAACTGCAAAAACACTTACCTTTCCTCGCGTTCCCTGCATACCCACCTTAGGAAGTTTTTTTAATATTATTACTATATTATTATTATTATTATTATTATTATGTGATTATATTTTCAACAAACGCAATGTGTGTTGTATTCAATTTCTGGTTAAAAGCCAACAAAGGTCATTATTATTATTAGTAGTAGTAGTAGTAATGTTATTATCACTAAACTGGGACTATATTTTTAGTCACTTTTAAAATGTCAGAAGATGTCAACGTTGGCGTGAATCAAATATTATAAAATACATTCATTTCCGAGTAATTTTTCTTATTCGGAAAACAGAGGTTTAGTCTACAGTTTTATTGTAACGATAGTATGATTCTGGTAGGAATAAACTTTTAGAAAATATAAACTTTTTCCCATCAACAATGGTATTAATATTGTCTATCTATAGTGATACCTGCAGATCAGATGGCTCGACATATAAATATAGGCCTAGTTAAAATATTTTAGTAAATTTTGTTACTGTTAGGTTTATTACAATCTGAATGTAATTTAGTCTAGAGGGCGAAGTAGGTGAATGTTGAGGCATATTGAAGCATTCGCCTGGATAGAGAATATAAAAGAGCATTGAGATAAAACCATCAATAATGCAGCTGATTGGTAGCTAGCCCTGATCTCTTTGGTCAAGAGTCCCAACTATTCGCCTAGCCCTGACGTTGGCGGTGCCAATCTAACCGAAATTTATAGTGTCTTGTAGCATATATTAGTAGCTTAAACACAAAACATCTAAGTGATATTGTTTTACAAATATTTTGTTGGTAGTTAACGTAGGTATTTTTAATTCCCAACATTTAAGATTGAGCCGGTGTATTTAACTCTGACTTGAGAGTACAGGTTTAGTTAGAACCCTAGTCGAATACAACGGGTGTGTTATGTTATTTTACCCAATTAGACCTCCCATTCTATCTCTTGTGCTTCCCTCGTTATACTCATTCATCCTGTTTCCTTGGATTTATTTTATAAAACGTGCTTTCTACAGCTACTACTATTTAGCTCTCCTTATCTCATTCGATGGCTTGGCTGTACTGAGCTAAGAGCTCACGGTTCGATTCAATTCTCAGATGGAAAATATCTAATTAAAGAAATGGTAGTGTGTCCCCTCTTACAGTGATAAAATTGCCAGTCGGAGGCTGGGGTTGCTTTGATCATTGAATAATGTTAGTTTGTAAGTCGTGTGCTGATGGAATATATATTAACTAAAGATGAATAGAATCTACTTTTTTTCGAAATCTGAAATTTCATGTTGTATACAAATTTTGAATCTCTAATCCAAATTATAATCATAGAAAACAATCATCGCAAGAGGTTAAATTTATCATAATGAAATGATATTTTTTTTTAGAATTTAATTTGATTTGCATTAATTATTTTGCTGCTATAAAAATAAAAATCGTAACGATTTTTTTATAATGTGAATTTACCATAAGTTATCTGGTACTAATTTCTTCTTCAGTTTGATAGCTAGTTTTGTCATATAACGATTCCGGGCTACCCGCCTCGGTGGCGTAGTTGTCTAAAACGCTAGTCGTGTTGAAATCTACTGTCGAGGACGGGAAGATAGAGGTTTGAATCTCGGTCGGATGAACTGGGAGTGGTTTTTACCAAATGGTTTTCCACTCTCCCTACACGCATGGGGGTTCACTTCCTCTAAATTTAACCTTCCCAATTCCCAAGCCACTCACTAGCGTAATTAGTACTTAAGCGTATAACCCGAACGGATAGTAAGATGTGGTGCTAAATATTTAAACATTTTGGGCTTGGTAGCTCTAAAAATATTCAGACTCAACAATTTAAATATAAAATAAAATTTTAAATCTGACATTTTTCCAAACCGTAGGATCTCAAATATCCTTAAGATATTACTTAATGACCGATTAACTGGGAAACAAGATACAAGATTAGGCTCGAACTAGAAAACGTATCAAAGTGAGGTTTTCTGTATTATCCAAATGCCATAAGCGAGATTGAGATCAGTTGAATTGTTTTTTGTTTTATTTTAAAATAATCATTTTTAATTTTCGTTCTATTTTTAAAAATACTGTCAAATTGTTTCACTGGTCTCAATTCTACTCATTTTTAAAATTAGAATACAGGAAACCTCACCAAGACTCGACGTCTTGTTCGAGCTGTACTTTCTACCTATGTCAGATGCTAACCTTATGGTGGGATAGGCTCTTAACGACGTTACCTACCGACTGAATTATAAGCTATTTTGTGGAGCGGGTTGCATCCTAATTTGACGACTAAAAGCACTCAACGCACTATCACACTCATACACCAATTTTCGAAATAGAAACCGAGGGAAGGAAATGAAGCCTTTAGTCTACCATTTGATCACACCTCTCCTCTTCCACTGACGAGTATAAACACTCACTTTACTATTGGCCCATGGGCAGAATTTACTTGCATTTCAAAATTACATTTTTATGTTTACTTTTAGATAAAACTATTATTCCACGGACTTTAATATACATTCTCGCAGGAGTGTTCCTAAAGGCTATTTTTGTGACTAGATCAAACAACCCAAATTTTAGAAGATTAAAAAAATAATTACAAAAAAAAACTACTTTAAGATCAACAAAGTTTGACAATGTAAGACCAATTTTATAACTATTTAAAAAAATCAATGTTATATCTTTAAGAGTCACCGAATAAAGCTTAAATACACTAACACGGGAAATCCAGTTTAGACATCTACAACACAGTTCGGAACCGTCTTTAAAAGGTGGGAGTGTAGGGGAAGAGAGAAAAGGTAAGTGTTTTTGCAATTTCTTTATCAATACCATTGTTTGGTCAGAAGATATGAAATAATTACCATGTAGAAACATAGAATCTAATTTTCTTCACAATGGTGACAGCTCTTGAATAACTGTCAAGGATGCCCTGTAATTTAATTACTTTTTTCCTTCATTAAAAAAGTTTATCATTAAATACTATCATGCTCATGACAGATATTCAACAAATTTTGATATCACCGTGTGGATAAAATTAAACTCTATGTTTGTACTAGAGCAATATATTATTTATTCTGGCCAAAAAAAGTTTTGCTATTAAAACTGCGAAAACGTTGACATTTTCTCATGTAACATACACGCCCACCTTAAGGATCCGAGGGCATTAAGATTCGAATAACCTTTCCCCATTATCTATATCAAAGGTTGGCAAATAGTCGATCGCGATCTACCGGTCGACCGCGGCAGCTATCGATCGATTACATAAGATTGAGAGGAAGAAAATGAAAGAGAGAGTTTACAGATTCTTCTCAGATAAACATTATAGAATATAAATATCGAATCTGTCTGAATAATGACAATTTATAATACTACCTTCGCTTATGACAGAATAATTATGAACTCTCATTAAAAAAAACTATCCTAAGATTATGCAGAGTCATGCATCAACTTCAAATTCAAGTGTTTAGTGAGAAATACTTTTTTCAGGGAAATTAAATATATTTTGATGAAAAACTCAGTAATATAATTTTACTACTAAAACACAAAATGGATTATTAATTTTTTTTACCAATGAAACAAACAATATAAACCGATGGTTCCGTAGTAGATCGCAAAAGTGTTTTTTTTTCTCTGGAGTAGATCCCTAAATCACAAGTCTGGCCACTCCTGATCTATATTGTTTTACTGTCGAGTTACCAGGCTCTCATCACCCACCATTTGACCACAAACACACACACTCTCTCTCTCTCTCGGCAGGTTCCGTCCAATTCACGCACGTGTCGGGAGGTGGTGGTAGCCTGCATTTAATCAAGTTGTCGCTAATTAGGGGCGTCACTTCCTGTCTCGGAGGCGACACGGAACGATGCGTACTCTCCTCCTCCATTGTCAAGTTGGGAGACGGGCGATAGATTGACCGTGGAACAATGGGATCTGCATACAAACTTTTATGAGGGAAAATAACGGAGAGAGGCACTTTAGAAAGTAAAATTAAGTTTTGTTTCTTTGGTGATTGTTATTCCTTCCACTTGAATAGGTTCCACAGAAAAGAACGAAATATATATATATATATATATATATATATATATATAT
>CABFOW010001163.1:0-12935 GCA_902141385.1 Timema californicum | reverse complement strand
TAATTGTCAGTTTTTCATTCTTTGTTTAGTCATCATGGATGGCTGCAAATCTCTAAATAAAATATATATCTTTGGTTAAAAAATAATAACTCAAACTTTATTTGCTGGCCCGAACCAATCACAATTTTCTCTTTGGATTAATATTTCTCTTTGGATACTTGTGTAGTAAATTGTAATACATCATTTTGTTCTATCATTAATAGTTTTCGCAGCGCACGCGATTGAAGGAAGTTTTTTGTTTATTTTTTTACACCTTGGGTTAGATTATTCAAGTTTTAGTAAGCATCCCTAATTTTATTGAAAATGAAACATAGCCTATGTCACTCGGGAATAGTGTAGCTTGCCAACGGTGAAATAATTTTTTAAATCGGTCCAGTAGTTTCGGAGCCTATTCATTTCAAACAAACAAAAAATCAAATCTTTCCTCTTTATAATATTATTATAGTATGATAGAATAACAGGGCCGACAGAGCACATATATTATATTAATTATAATATTAAGTAATTATAAATATTAATGAGAATATTTTTTACTAAACATGTTTGTTTTTACGTGCTTTGTATGTTACTAACCGTCTGGACATTTACATATTTATATTCACGATAAAGATTTCAGAAAGGTAGAGTTTAGAGAAAATGTGCACGCATTCAGGTATTGGGAGGCTGGGAAACCGTTAAGTAAGAACAACCTCAGTACACCCGGCCGATATTCGAACCTTAAATCTCCCCCATCACCAGAAAACCAGGCCAGACGAGATTGATGCTTTAATCCGCGTGCCCACCGATGCAGGGTATGTTTTATGAAGTTAGAATATCTCTTAGATATATTAAGATAAATATTATATTTAAAACTATATTTCGATAAAATGGGCTCATTTTCCGTGTTCAGGTGCCGTTTTTATTATTACAATTATTAGTATGTTTGATACCATGCTTACTAAGAGCTTACTCTAAGAAGTAGGGATGGGGAGGTAAAATTAACTACACCCGCATTAGAGCTGAAAAAAAGTGTGAAAACCACAAAAATAAGTAATGTCGGAAAAGCGTCACTATTAAAACCAGATGAGATTATAACCTTGACTTCTTGATCACTGGCAATCCAGTAATTTGCGAGACTAGCGGCTTGGACCATGTGTGATCACCGGTGTGGGTTTCAGTCACAAATTATCTCACTGACTTCAAATGCCTTAATAATTGAAACATATTTTATTTAAATAATTATGTGGGGAACCCTCTTCGGTGAACACATAGTATAACGCACTACTCTCGCAGTGGACTAGACTGCCGATGACGGGTTGATTGAGGTTCGAATCTCAGTCGGGTGTACTTAGCGTGGTTTTTCCAACATGGTTTTCCACTTTCCCTCCACGCAAATTTGGGTTCACTTCCTATAAATATAACTTCCCTAATCCCTAAAACCCCAAGCGTAATAATTAGTACATAGGCGTACATCCCGAACGAGTAGTAAGACGTGGTGCTAAAAAAAATATTAATATTGTAGTTGTGAATGGATGTACCTGGGCTACAAACTGTTTTATCTTTCACGTATATGTGAAGCAGGGCCTAGAGAAAATCTGTGTTATCTAAAAAATCGATCTCGATATTTGAAAGAAAATTAATTTTATAAGGAGACGGAGATAGGGGGTAAAAGACAACACAATAATTGTGTTGCATTTTAATGAACTGAAGTCATTCCTTGATTGTATCACAATTATATATTCTATTATTGTTTTTATAAATGTTTAAATAAAAGTGTCAATGACCGTAGTTATAGCTAACTCCATAGTTGTCACAAAACTGATGTGTACGGTAAGTACATTTTCAGATAAGAATAAACTTTTTTGACTGTTAAAAAAGTAACTTAAAATGTTATTTTATAAGTAATATGAGGTTTCTTTAAATATCCAGCTGTTTATCTCGTAAATTATCCAAAATCCGAAAAATATTTTCGAACACAAGTCGTGTGATTTCGAGGGATTAAGAAAACAACATTATTAATTTTTGATTTTTTGGACGTTTGTAGCAATATTATTTTACCAAGCCCTTGAATTTTTAATTCAACGCCACATCTTAATATCTGTTCGGGTTATACGCTTTTCTACTAATTACATCAATGGTTTCAGGGATTAAGGTTATATTTAGAGGAAATGTACCCAATTTAGCGTGAAGGGAGAGTGGAAAACAATTTGAAAGAAAAAGCCTCAGTACACCCGACCGAGATTTGATCCCGTCATCAGCAGTCTAGTCTATTGCGAGTGTGACGTCTTAGACGGTGCAGCCACCAAAGCGGGCTAAGAAAAACATTGTTAAATTTTCAGTAGGTGGCAAAAGTGTTCTGCTTTAGTTGGAAACATTTTTACAATGTACAAAATAATAAACCTTTATACAATCTCACCATAGCTTTTGTGTATTATTATGTCAGGATAGTATTTAATATGTACAGTAGCCACATGGCTTCTTTGTTGCTGAATGACAGCTTTGAAAAGTTACCAGACCAAATTATGTATTCTTACGCCGAACCATATGATCTGCAAAAACATGTGTTTAGCAGATGTCACTCCTGACAGTCAAAATTTAGATATCTACCTAAATGTTGACTGTCAGAAGTCAGCTGTGAGCTGTCAGTCAGCACCCAGGAATCCATGAGGCTACTGTACTAATGGTTGTTATTACGCCTTTGGAAGATGGAGGAACCTTTTCTAATAGTTTAAAAAAAAGATACTATTCTTTTAGCTGTGAGTCGTAATATATTTCAAGGCATTTCATCACTTTTTATTCTTTGTAAGTAAACAAGTGTGTAAGGAGCGAGAGGTGAAATGCAATGCAATACATACACAGTGGAACATTCGAGAAGGTAGAAATTATCCGATGTACAGTACATCTTAGGGAAAAGCTCAACACACTCTCGGCCAACATCTCGTAAAGGTACAGTAGCCTCATGGCTTCTTTGGTGCTGAGTGACAGCTCACAGATGACAGTTGATTGCTTTGAAAAGTTACCATACCAAATTATGTATCCCTACGCCGAACCATATGATCTGCAAAAACACGTGTTTAACAGCTGTCACTTCTGACAGTCAAAATTTCGGTGTATACCTAAATGTTGACTGTCAGAAGTCAGCTGTGAACTGTCAGTCAGCACCAAAGAAGCCATGGGGCTACTGTAACATGTTCACACCGTGTTGGGTATGTCTACATACTGTTAATTCCATAAATAACACTTTCGATTGAGACAAAGTGAAGGTAACACGACTAATTCAAGTCAGGCGTATAATTCTAACTGTTTTAATCTAATTAAGTGCGTGTGATATTGGCTCACGTAATTAATAATAAATACTATTTAGCACCACGTCTTACTGCCCGTTCAGGTTATACGCTTTAAGTACTAATTACTCTAATGGATTAGGACTTGGGAATGTTGAATTAGAGGAAGTGAACCCGCATTTGCGTGGAGGGAGAGTGGAAAACCATTTAGGAAAAACCACTTCCAGTTCATCCTACCAAGATTCGAACCTCGATCTCCCCGTCCTCAGCAGTCGAGCTTCAACACGACAAGCGCGTTAGACAACTACGCCACCGAGCTCGCGTAATTACTTTGTTCGAAGCAGTGATTACATTAAATAAATAATTCACTGGTATTACTATTTCAATTTTAATCTAATTATAAATCATATCCACATATATGCAAATAAGAGACAGGACAGGGTTTTTAACTTAGTGATAAAACCTCATGTTGTAAGATCTCTAGACAGGATCAGTATTATTTTGTCATCCAAACGAGGTGGCAATCCCCCGCCCCTCCCATTTCCCATCACGGACATCAACACGTTTTCAATGTTATTTTAAGATGAATTATCTATATATATATATATATATATACTTGTAACAATGTATCAATACCACGATCGCCTCTATTAGGCCTACTGCCCTTGTGGCCTCGCTCACATTTTTGGGGGAGAAGTGAGTATTTCCTCCACCAGGTTGCTTACATCAATCCACTCCTTTTGTATCCCTACTATCTCTTTGAGTTTCGCACACGAATTATCAAATATTTTCTACAAGTTTCCCTCTACCAAAATCCATCTGTAGCTTCCTAAGTAAAGCTGAGGAATAACTAAAAGAAGCAGAATGATGTAAAATAAAAATAATGAAACTATCTAAGAACATAATTATAATATATTTTATTTTTATCCTTTTCAGTTACACCGGACACTGCCCCACACTTAAGTTCCGTTTCGGAAAGCGCTATGGGGCCAACACCAAAGATGCCTTGCAGGTAAGAATTGTCATAAAATGGTCAGTATCAAAGAGAGAGTTGAGAAATGTGACGTCACTAAACACAATCGGCAACTGTGAGGGCTATAGGCACTGTACTGTACATTGATGCATACAACAAAGGGCGTAGAAAGGGTGGTGAGAGGAATAGGAGATGGTTCATGCATAATGTATATGTATAAACCCTTGTATTGTCTAAGGAAATAGTAACATTTTCTAGGCAAAAATAAGAAGAGGTGGCACCTAGAGCCTATTAGTAGACATGCGCTAGCATTTTTGCTGAACTACATACAGAAGTGAATTCCACTCATACAAGTTCTAAGTGGCCCATCAGCTTCCCAAATCAGCTAACACATACAAATACCGACAAGTCGTAAAATGCATAATTTTGGAAGAAAAAATAAAATGAAATATAGGAAGATTTTTTTAAAAAAAAGCAGTGCTTGAAAATAATACAATTAAAACTTGAAAAAACTATAATATGATTATTACAGCCAATTTATTGCCATCTAATTTTTTGCCGTCTTGCAGGAAGGTCAGACATTACTTGAGCCCAGAGGATTTCTTCAACGACTGGAGGTGACTGTTGGAGAAGGTGACAAATCAAGTGGTGAGGGGGTGACGGCCCCCGGAATCAAAGCCAATCAACCTGATAAAAGGATTAGCTAAATAACGGAGCCTACTGAAATTTTTATCTACCCTCTGGTCAGAATAAATAAAAAAGAATTGCACTCCTTATCATAGATATCTGAATTTTTAGAGTATGGAAGAGGGGCCCTGAAAACCAAGTAGGAGGTTGAAACTTAGGTGTTATAAAGAAACAGGAGGTCTGAAATGACATAGGGGACGTGACCCCAGACGGCAGCATAGTTAAACTAAACATAAATACTATAAGATTGAAACAAGATAAGCATGAGGTCGGAGAACCTGGGCAAGAGAATGCAAACCAAGTTTCGGACGTTATTGATATGCTCGTCAAAGTGAAAGTAATGGTCCCACACGGGCCTTAGATATCGGACTGAATCCTGCCAAAGAACGACACCCCCAAATAAGAGGTAAGAGAAATTCCAGGTATAGCGTCAAGTAAATATGATAGTTTGGGTCCTGGACAGATTGATTTGAAGCTCCCAAGAAGTAAAATAGGCTGAAAATGAACGGAGGACTCGGGAGAGCTTACCCAAAAGAACATGGACGTCAATAGACTGAGCCATGGACACTGTGTAATCCACGTAAAGGGACAAACTGCAACCTGTGGGAGTAAGGATATCACAGACTAACAACTAATAAAGAAGAGTGGGAGGTAGAGAACGCTGGGCAACACGAGCAAGTATGGGATGAGAGGCAGATAGCACGGCGTTCAAGTGAACCTGATACGTACAACCCGACAGGAAAGATTGGAAGAGGCGAATAAGGTGAGAAGGCAGTTCAACGGCAAGTAATTTGCGTAGCGGACATACGTAAGATACACAATAAACGCCGATCAATAAACGGATTGTTAAGTTATGGAAGTATGAGCTCAGTCAACATGACAACATAGTGAGCGGTCTGATGTTAGAGTAACCGTACGACCATTTTAATCTTCAAAAAAGTAGGGACAAATAACCACGAATGTTGAAATTGCGCACCAAGAAGTTGCCCCTTGTAATGACATTGATTTTTCCGTCCTTTTTAATATTTAAAATCATATTTTAAAGTAAATATTTTCATTTTTCTTCTTTCAGTCATTTTAAATTAAATTAATCTTTTCTAAACGACAGCCATGTTTCTATTTTTCTTTATTTTAACTGCACGTGTCCGAAACATGGTTTTATTTCCGTGTTGTAGTACGTAGTATTTAAGAGCAGGTGCATAGCTAAGTAAGGTATATTTTTAGTTTTCGTACTCAGATTGAATAACCCCATTGGTAGATGTAAAGAAATCAAGTAGTGACCTGGGTTTTAGAGTAAGAAACTACGGAGAATACAGACCCAAGCCTTGAAAGATGGCATAATTTTGAGCTCGTCTTTCCCGCTGAATAGTCTATTTCTTTGCTTGGAGAGAAATAGGCTGACCACACTAAAATCACGTTCCACCAAATACGATGTTGGAAATGAAATCAGGAGCCTCTTAGCCACTCTCCATAACGCAGGATAGTGATCAGGAATTTATTTCTGGTACCAAAACTCCTGGTATAATATTTTAAACTTTGGCTTCAGCTCAATGTAATTTTGTAGGTCAATTAGTTCTTCCTCCAATGCTCCAATTTCTTCAATATCTGAAAATGGACTAAATACCCAGCCTGGAATTTCCATCATAGCAATATCTATTAATTAATCAAACATATATGTATGCAGCATATTCAAATGGTCACAAAAAAACTTGCAGATTGTCATCTTGTATTCCAACTTTAATTTCTAGCTCAGACAAGCTTGGAAATTGGTATCGCTCGCGATGGCCTATATTGCGCCCAGTATAATTAATTTTGCAATAAACTTAGATACGACAGATTTGGCTTTAATAATATTGGTGTCATTGTGTTGCAACTGCAAATTCATTTCATTGAACTTTGCAAATAGCTCAGACAAATAAGCAATGTCATGTTTGATTTATTTGAATTCATTACTGAGCAAAGCATTCGTTTCTTCAAAATATTCCACACCAGTTCCAAAAAGGTTGTAAAAGTGTCTCAAACAGTTTCCTTTAGATAGCCAATGAACTTCAGTATGAAGCAACAAACGTTCAAATTCTTCATCCTTCTCAGCACAGAGATCCCGGAATAGTCGATTATTGAGAGCATGTGCTTTAATTTTATTCACTGCAGTAATAAGAGTGTGTAATAAATGGTGTAGGCGTCCATTGAGATTTTTTTGCAACTAGATGTTGGCGATGAATGACACAGTGAATGGTAAATATATTTGGCACTGATTTTTTTCAAGTAAGCGACGCACCCACGGTAGCAACCAGTCATTGATGGTGCTCCATCAGATGCACAAGCAAGTATGTTAGTAAGTGGAATTTCCTCTTATTTGAAAATCTCCTCAACAACATGAAATATTGACTCTCCTTTAGTATCGGTTTTTAGTTTCCTTGCAAATAACAACATTTGAGCCAAACTCTCGTGTTTTATAAAACGCATATAAGCGATAAGTAAAAATTCATTGCCTGGCAAAGCTGACTCGTCCAGCTGTAATGCCACTTCTGTTGTCCTTAGTGTGATGCACAGTAGATCTTCCACATTCTCAGCCATTTCATCTATGCGTCTTTGCACTGAATTGTTGCTGAGAGGAATCATCTTAATTGTATCATGTGGTGACTTGTGCAAAACAGTATTCAGAACCTCACTGGAAGGATGAGTTATTCACCAATTGTATGGGGCTTTCCAGACTTAGCAATCAACTATGAAATGTTTTATGATGCACGCAAATCGTCATTTTGTTGTTGTGAACTATTGCGAATCATGTTTAACAATGTTGGCCGCTTTTGAAACTTTTCCCAAAGTGATTGAAAAAAGTTAAGTTCTTATCTGCCTTGTCAGGATGTGCCTTCTTTAAATGTTCAATGAGTCTGGAAGGCTTCATGGCCTCATTAGAAAATACATTTTACATAACAGCCACATTGGCAGCTGCTGGTTTATCGATCCAGGTATAAAACCATACTTAAGATATTCCAAATTATATTGTCTACATTTTTGTTCTGCTTCTGCCATTTCTATTAAACAAAACAAACAAAATTGATTGTAGACCTATATTTAAAAAAATGTTTTTCTTTTGCTTCCTTCAGAAATTTACAGCCATATCATTAAATTTTGTTTTAATAATATATGTATGAGCGATTATAAACGTGAAAAAAAATATTTATTTTGGTGTTTTTATATACCTTTTTAAAATAATTTTGCTATACAGTTATTTTTGTATACATTTTGTAAGTTAATATTAAACAAAAAATTTGAGCTCTAGATTAGGCATTGGTACTGAATTCAATCTTAAATATTTTATATCCCCATATAACCTCCATAAAAACTTTTAATAATGAATAGGCTCTAACAAAAAGAACATGTTTGTAGCTTCTAATCTTGATTCATAATCAACATGTTGAATAATCGAAATCACAGGAATATAAGTATCACATTCAATACTATTTTGTTCAGGACTTAACAGTAAAATTGTAAGGAGACAACCAAGAAACAAGAACACAGCATGACATTTTCTCACAATGTGATATACTGGTCTGGATAGCTCTGGTGACGTACCCTCAAGAAGGGAGGGAGAACGTGTGACGTAGTCTTGGGGAGGGGGTGAGAACGCATGATGTGGCCTAGAGAATGGAGGGTATAAGCACAACATGACCTTGGAAAGGGAGGAAGAAACTTGAAACAAGGAAGGTATTTTGCTGGTCAGTCAAATATAAATAAGCAGCACACTCGGAAAATACTAGCTTGAGTGCCCCTCTACCACCCCTTTGCCTCTTAGCACCCTCTTACCGCCCCCTTTCAACTTAGCGCCCCCCCTGTACAATCCCACCGCCCACTTTCAGAACCACTGCTGACTAGAGTTTAGATTATCACAGGCTGCAAGCTCTGAAAGTACATTATTTCTACGTTGAAAAATGTTAATTTAAAATCTTATCCCCTTTTAATTGTTTGGTATTTAATGTATTTTTGTTCATTTAAAAGGTCAAACCAGGCCTCCACCGTGGTTCGGAGTTAAACTGTAGGTCCTCCATTTCATCTCACAATCACCCTACCATTACACATTAGCGTAAGTGCGTATAAGCCGAACGGGTAGTAAGACACGGCGCTAATAATAATAATAAAACAATAAAAGGTCAAATTCAACGAGAGATTCAATTTCCAAGTAGATGACATTTGCTTGAGATTTACCGTTTTAGATTTCTTATACTTTATTAATAGTTGGCCGAATTCGCGTTTTATTGACATCATCTTTGCTTCTGCTCTTGTTTCTTCCTTCTTGTATTCGCCCACGCAGGACCATTGCGTCAATTCGCTTGCTTCGCTCCACCCGCATCGCTCGCGCTGCTCGTTTTTGTTCGCTCACATAGGATAGATAGCGCCTTACTCGTTCGATATTCTTTGGTATCCGTACAGTCCTTGCACTGTTCCCAGGCTTCTCATCTGCTACAGAACTGTATTGCGAAGCTTATTCACCCAGTTCTTTATTGTATATTGTTTTGAAACACGACCATGTCTCCAGATGTTTAAATGTTACCTTAATTTTCGACGCGTAACCTCTATAGAATCACCATTTAAAAGTATTTATAGGGAATACACGATATTCGGACGACCAACGTTCCATGTTGACTAAAATGGCGTGTCTAGCTATCCATATACCTGCGTTATCACAACTTCAGGGCCGCCAGAGTTCTGCAAATGTTAAAATGGCATGAACGCTGCGCCACCCTGTATAATCTCCCATTCTCCGTGGTTCAGTAAATAGAGTGGCTTATCAGAATCATTATCGTAGACTAGTATGTCTTATTTTTAATAAGATACAATGCACCTGGTTGTACAAGGTCATCGCAAAAGGTGACCGGGATTACATATTAAAATATTTAGGGAAGAAAATTGAATAATGTACTAGTATAGTAATAATAAATATATTAATTGAATATACAGAAGAAAACTTGCAGTGTTGCCACACTATTTACATTGAAAATCACGTAAATTAGTTCAATATTTCTCAAGTTATCTAACTATTGAATCCCGGACAGCTTTATAGAGAACCCTATATTTCATCAATATAAATGGATATTTAATGTGCATTTTTGAACTAACTCATGGTATCAGCATGCAGTAAATAATAATGGCGTGTCTGGACTACATCAATCTTCAGCTCAGTTTGTGGAACTATTAGCCGATATTAATGTACCGTTGCCCAAAGGAACGCCCGAATGTGCTAATCGTACATCCTTTCCGTTGAGTCTCTTTCCATCGTCCCGATGAGATGAGAGGATTATGATGATAGTGAATATGACGGGATAAAGCCAAATAAGATTTAAACCTAGCCTAAACCTAACTAACCAAACCTTGGTGACCATGGGAAATATTCTTCTTTCGAGAAAAACCTCCCGGTACTAGCTGGGAATAGAAACCAGGACCTCTAGGTCAGCAGCCATGGGCTTTGACCACTATACCACGAGTCTAGTTTAAGTGTTGTACATCAGAATGTACAAACTATCACTTGTCATACCCCCATAAAGAGGGATTCGCAAAGTTTTTGTTCACGAGTCCATTCAAAAAGTAAATATAAGTGGAAAACGGGGGGGTCATGCTTCACACACCTATGGTTTTGAATGTATGTGAATAGACTCTATTGTGTTAAATTTTTCGTTTGGAAACTATTTATTAATATATATTATATATAATATATATTCTATAGTTCATAAATCTTTGTATGCCTATTAAACCATGTTCTTTCTTTGAAATGTTAATTTCAAATAAATTTCTAGCTTCGTGTGAAATATTATATATATATTAATAAATAAATTATAATAATTTAAATTCAACGATATTCTTTTTAAAATTCTTTTAATATAATAATAACACTTTTTTGCAACATTTCAATTCAATCAATTGGTTAATAATTTTATTTCTTTATATAAAAAATGTCGAGTCGTGAACTGTTTTAGAGGTTAATTATTTTTTAGTTGCATTTATAGGTAGATGATAGCATAGTAATTGTGTTTTTTTAAATATCAATCATTCACGTTAAAAAATCTCACAATTTAATATAAAATACAAAAAAAAAACAGTCGTGAGCCCCATACAAAAAGCTTGAGAATCGCACTTTGAAAAAAAAAGTCTAGGATCTGGTTGTGAATAGGATGCGTGTTTGTATGTATCGTTTTAATCTGTAACAATCAGCTAATTTATGCAAAACATGCAAAGTCACGTGTTCACAAACCAAGGTGCTCGAAATTATAATATATTCACTGTTCTAATGAATATGTAAGTAGCAGTGGAAGAAATTTGCATTCAACTATACACTACGGGCTGATGATTATAGACCTAATAATGTCGTTATTGCCCACTATTTTCCCCTTTTAAACCCTAGGGCACAAGATTAGAAGAGGACCCCAGTGCAAATGGCAGATATTTGAGCCCTGGGGTTTCATTAAGCTACTGATCTACGATTTGAATCTCAATTTCAATTCTGTCGAAAAATGAATATTTCGTGTAAATGAAGCTACCCCTTTCGCACTGGTATATTGATGGACATAGAGACTACGTGTATGTTCTAAAATTTAGTTAATATAAGCTTTGCGTTTATATAACCAGTTTGATCTGAAATAACACATTAAATAGCACTAATAAGTAATAAGTTCCAGGTCTATATTCAAAGCTTGTCAGAGATAATCACATATTGATACCATCAAATCGACTTTATCTAAGTTTTTGACCTTTTGTAAGCAGAGTTAACATGGCTGCTATATTTGTTCATCTTACATATACACATCAATGGATCTTTTTTTCAAACAAATATAGTATCAGCATTCACTTGGGGAAAGGGTGTAAAACCAGACTGTTAATGTACCAGGTCATTATAGAGACGCGCCCTCTAGAGTCATAAATAGTGGCATGACTCTAGAGGTCGGAGTTCAATCTCAACCTGTGGATTTCCATCATATCCCCAGGTGTATGCTGATAAATATACTTAAAAGATTGCCTTCCTCAGCCTGTTTCCTCAAACTATTTAGTGTGATTCATCACTGTGAAAGGGTTAAGAAAATCCCACATTCACCAATGGTACATTTTTTGGCCATTCCAGGAATCAAACCCGGGACCTATAGCTCAATAGATAGACACGCTACCGACTGAGCTAGGGTGTTGAACTCAAGATAGAGATAGGTGCCTTAGAGATATAGGCCCAATAATATAAATGTACCCTGTTCACCATTCTTCCTCATAACTCAATCCTTTCGACACTTTGTTTATTAAACTACGGATCCCAAAGTCTGACGCCTGTGCTCAGGCTGTAGCGTGTCTTTCCTTAACGCCAAAGAGATATATTTTTTATTTCCGGTGCAACTGAAAGCTCTATTATTAACCATTTTCTCCTTTCGCAGTAAAGAATCAATATGGCCGAGAGGATTGGATGTTATGTTATGTCTATTCTAGAGTTAAGGTTAAGTAGTGTATCTTTTTTTTTAAATCGTGTGGCACATTTGACCGAGAGAAACTTGGACATCCAGGTTAGGACGCCTTATGTGTAGACTATTTTGTCACTCTGTTGTCACAGAACGTAGCCCAGGGTGGACTTTAGGAGGTTGTCTACACGTTGTCCCCGCAATGAGATGATGTGATGATAATTATTAGTATGTTGTGGAGCCGGTGTGAGTCTTAACTTAATTTAAGCCTAACTAACAAAACCCTGGTGACTATTGGGATTATTCGCCTAGAGGGAAGAATACCAATGGTATCAGCCGGGAATCGAACCCGGGACCCCTAGACTAGTAGCCAGTTGCACTGACCACCTCACCACCGGGGGTCGGTTAGTCGTGTAGTGATATAACCATACTAAGGGTTGCTGAACGTGATGTTACAGGAAATAAGAGCCAAGAAGAGTTCTGTCCGCCACGAGCCGTACAGACAGAATGATCCGCACAAGGTTGTGTTGACACCGATCACACGGACCCAGGGTCAAACCGAGGACTACAGCCTGCACG